>PPHD01010134.1:9602-19937 GCA_002909625.1 Bambusicola thoracicus | reverse complement strand
AGGGAAGGGAAGGGAAGGGAAGCAGCTGGGACTGAATCCCATCTGGGCACTGCACAGCACAGCCCTGCCATGGCCCGGTGAGCTGTAATCCTCCAAAATCAAAAGCTGTTTCTCCTTTTTTCTCAGTTGCCAAGGGATAGAAATCCCACCAGAACCCAAAGCATATCATTCTGGGGGGGGATTTATACTGGAGGAAGGAGCAGAATTGGTTATTTGATGATTGTTGGGTTTTTTTTATAAGTCCTTAATATCTCCCTTCCCTCCTTCTCTGCACAGCACAGATCCCCCTTCCAACACATGCACGAGAGCAGAGCTGAACCGTTCGCACAGCAAACAGGTGATAAATCACGAGGCAATTGATTCAAACCATTCCAGGGAATGGGAAACACATGGACGGCCTTTCTAATTAACTGTTTGATATGGCTGCGGTGAGTTTGGGTGTAGTTTCCAGTGTTTTGCGTTTGGCTTGTCTCAGAGCTCTCCATGGTAACTGCAGTTTACCGGAAAGTGAGAAAATCCTGCCTTCAAGAGAGCTGCAGTGACTTGTTGCAGTTCAGCTCAACCACACTAAAAAAGCAAAAGAAAAAAGAAAAAAAAAAATAGAAGTAAATGCAGTGTTTCCTCTGTGGGAATGTTCTCTTTTCTCTTTCTCTTTCCAGCTGGAAAAACACAACAAAATCAAAAGGTCCTTCTGCTCCATCTCCTGCCTGTAGGTTCTGGTGGGTTGCAGAGCGTTGTCCTCCATGGTTTGCAGCTGAGAGCACGGGGACACCAAAGTGTGCCCCCCCACGGGGTCAGCGAGGTGCCCTGGGGACACTCACCCCAACCCATCTCACGTCCAGCCAGCATCTCCCACATCCATCAGCCACGTGCAGCCAGCGCATTAAAATCTCATTTAGAAAGGAATCGAGGTTTAATCCATCCATGTTTGAAAATGGTCTTTTCCCATATCCTGCTTTTGGCACGGGCTCCCAGCCGGGGCGTTGCACCTCACCCCAGAAAGGGCTCAGCTGCTGCAGCCGGGGGTCCCACGCCGGCACCCAGCGGCCAATGGAGCTGCCACGTTCATATTTTATCTTTTATTGCCTTTTTTTTTTTTGCCTCTTTCCCCCTATTTTACCCTTTCTGCACCACGACTCCCTGGGGCCCCAGCAGAACATCTGGCCAAGCCACTTCTGGTTCCATTTATTGGCAGATAATTTATTTGTGGACCAGAAGGGAAAAGAGACCCAACCGTTCGGAGGAGGAGTATTGGTAGGGCCATTGGTGGCGCTGCTCAGACACGAGCTCCTTAGGTGTGATCCAGACCCAAAGAAGTCAAACACAGATCTCCCCTTTGGATCCAGAGCTGTCAGATCTCAGTCCAAACACACGAAGGGAACTCATTCGAATGCACGCTCTGTGAGTATTATCGGTGTTATTCGTTCGCTGGGAATATTTGGAGGGATTCATTTCTTGCACACATTACCAGAGCAGCTCCCACCCGGAGAAGGAAATCAAAGAGTGCAAACCACCACTTCTCACTTTTCTGTCCTTTTCTCTTTGGTGCCCCTTTTTGCCCCCCATCCCTTTCTTGCAGTGTATGAGCACGGAATAAAGGCAGCAGCGCTGCAGCTCACAGCACACGAGTGCTTTGCAGCAGGACAGCCCTCCACATCCCTGCCTTCCAGCACCCAGGCACCCTCCCCATTGCTTCTTTGTGCTGCAGCAGTGAGCTCCACTCATTGCACATGAGAGCTGTCAGCGGGCTGCTCTCCTATCAGCAGGCCCATGGAGCTCTCTTAAGCACATCCAATGGCAGTGGATCCTATTCAATTTCCCCCACGTTTGGCTAAAATTATCCAGCTTTCAAAAGGATCAGTGTTTGTTTTTTTTTTTTTCCCCTTCTTTCCTTGCACAACCAAAAGCGTTGGGTTTATTTCTTCTTCAAATCAAAATCCAGAGGTGTTTTCCTCTTCACAAATCCGGCAGCCAGAAGCAATGGAGCCCTCTCCCCTGGGAGGAGTTCCATTTACTTCTGGCACTGCCACGCATAGCAGTGGTCAGCCCATTGTACACGTGGCTAATCACGGTGTGTGGAGTGAAACGGGATTCTTTGCATTGACTTTTGGGAACAACAGCCCGAGCCTGAATGCTTCCCTGCACTGAAACACCCTCGTGTGTGCACGGTGCAGCATCTGGCAGCTGAGGGGATTCTGAGCTCTCTGACAACTGCTGTTCCCCCATTTCTGGCTGGCAGCTGGGACTGATCATTACCATGCGATCATCACCATCCCTGGGGGTGCTGCGGAGCCGTGGGGATGTGGCGCTGAGGGATGTGGGCAGTGGGCACAGTGGGTCAGCAGTTGGCTGTGATGTCCTCAGAGGTCTTTTCCAACCTGCATGGCTCCGTGGACCCTATTTCCATAGACTCAGCCTGTGTGCCAACCTCTTGGGCGGGTTTTGGATGGGATGGTGGTGGGACCCCCAGCCCCTCCCTGGGCCACAAACCCCAGGCACCCACGTGCCACCACGAGCTGCTGGGGGCAAGGCGAGCTGAGCTGCCCACCTTTCTGGGCTCACACAGAGGTTTCCTTCCCACCCGCACAGCCCATGCGTGACACCAGATCTCACAGCTCGAGCTCTCACGGGGCTTTTTCAGCTGTCATGAGATCAGCTTTTCCTGCTTGTGACCAAATCCAAACAATTAAAAAAAAAAAAAAAAAGAAAGAAATCCAAGCCAGGAACAAAGTCACCAAATGCTTTCACAGCTTGGTAGGGCTTTGGGATGGGTTTCAGCCCTGCTCTCGTTTGCCTTTCTGTTTTGACAGCGGAGGAATCAGTGGGACTGTGCAATAAACAGAGTGTTTACGGGAAGCAAGGTTTTATCAGCATCTGAGGGGTGTTTGTTTGGAGCAGCGTTAGCTCTAACCCGTGGGGGATGCTGACTTCTGCAGTTTGCTGCCCCCATGAAGGACTTACTGATGTGGAATGATTGAGAGGTCTGGGTCGTGTCCCTTTGTCTCAGCACACAGGAGATGGCAATCAATGCTCGTTGGGATGCTGGGACCCAGGGCTGGGGCTGTCACAGCCACTAACTGCAATGGTGCTTCCATCACAGCCTCCTCCTGCATTTTTAAGTCCTTTAACCCATTTTATTTCTTGGGAAAGCATCTGGCTTTCAGCTCCGGGTCTGTCCAGTCTGTCGTTTCACACAAATACACAAACATCCCTCTTTGGGTGATGGATTGGGGCTGCACTTTGGCTTGGATCACACAGCCCAGAGTGGCAGAGGGGCTTTGAAGCACCGCAAATTTCCCATTCCCTTCGTGCCAGCAGAACAGCCCGCGGGAGAGAAATCCACGCTGGGAAACAGCCCTTGGCTCGTTGACAGTGGTCCAGCATCACCCCATATAACACCACGCACCCCACTAATGCACCCTCAGCTCCCTGCGCTGCAAAGCGCTTCCAAAGCTGTGCAGTGCCATCTTCATGCATGCACAAAGGGCTTCCACAGCAGAAAGCCCTCTTGTGCTGCTTTCCCAGCGTCTCCATCCTGCACAGCGTGGGGATTTGCCAGCAGTTTGCAGGCCCCAGGACGCAGCAGCCTGCGGTCGGTGTCCCATGGTGAGCGTTGGGTCCCAGGACCTTTTGCCTTGCATGTGAGAGAGCCCCGCTTGGAAAAATGTGAGCAAGCACTCCGATGATTTTATGCTGATTTACTGGCTGAAGCTCTACATCAGCACTTGTCAGAGGCTTGAGTTACATGTCTGTGCCGGAGATTGATGGGGCCAGCTGCCAGCACGCATTACCAAGCAGCAAACCTGAGCTGAAAGCATTGTTTTAGGCCTTGGGGTGAGCTAAAAGCATTCAGGTGATTTATCCAGGAGGAAACGGCTTTATGTCCCGTTCAACTGCAGCCCCGAGCGCTGCCAGCAGAGACCTGCAAAGTCTCCTGGTTTTAATCTCACGCTCAGGAAGGACACCATCAGTTTAATGAATCTGGGCTCTGAGCTCCCCATTAGGATGAGGTTTATGGGTGAAGTCCTGCCCTCGACGGACCGAGTGGGATTTTGCCTTTGTGCGCTTACCCGGCACGTTCTGCCCGCTGCTTTTCTCATCTCAGCTCTCGCCATGCATTGGGTACACCCTGCACAGTGCCCCCAGCTGCTCCAGTGCTGCTCCAGTGCTGCATCACAAGGAAAGAGGCGGTCAATAAATAAGGTGCCAGCAGATGGTGCTCCGTAATTTGCAGTGTCCTCCCTGGGCTTCAGAAGCACAGTAAGGAGGGATCTCTGCACCGTGTGCTTCCCCCAGCCCCCCCTCCTGCTGCTTGTTTGCATCCCTGGGATTTTAGTTGTTCTGAAAGCACAGGGGAGGGAAAAAAGCATGAAGAAAGACATTGCAGCTCAACTTCAAAAGATCGCATTGCACACCAGCAGCCATTGCTGCTGTCTGGGACACCCACACACCTCTCCTTGTCCCTGCTCCATCCCTGCCTCCCCTCACTCCTTGCCTGCTTTCTCCCAGGTTGCCCTGAGATGCTGTGAGGGATTGAACTCTTTCACTGCTCAGGCTTTGGGTGTTTCACGGCCCTCAGACATTGCCAAGCAGGGCGAAGGGGATGCAGCACAGGGCATCCCATCCAGCAGAGTAGCACCCATGGGCATCCTGTCCCTCCTGAAGGTACCATCATCCCAAGGCACCACCATCCCTGGGGGTACCACCATCCCTGGGGGTACCAGCATCCCTGGCCAGCAGCACAGCATGGGCAGCAGGTGCAGGGATGGAGGCAGGAAACTGTTTATAGAGCTTAGGAAAAGCTGAGGTTTCTGGCAGGTTCCTGAGACGCTGGGTTTGGCCCAGGGCTCCTCTGTATAAATTGTGGGATTAGAGTCAAACATGAAACCAGAGCAAGAGGCCAAAGGCAGAGCTGGCAGCTGGCTGGAAGGATTTTTTTCTCTGCGCAAGCGTGTCCAAGGGATGCTTTTGGAGGAGAGAAGAGTAAGAAAGGAAGGGGAGCCAGCAAAAGCGGGGTGAAAACGACCCCAAAAGTAAGAGGGGTGCAACAAGATGGTAGCGGTGAAGTGAATGCAGAGGCTTCTTGGTGGGAAGCACCTACATAGGAAGGTTGCAGAGGGGATGGGAAAAGCCACCATCTCCCGGTGTCACCCTGCGTGCTCCCTGAGCTGGCACCAGCCCTTGCTGACACCCAGCACTGCCCTGCCTGTGGAGCTGTCATTTTGTCCCCGGTTCTGCTCGAGGTGCTGCTTTCTGAGCTCACAGCCATGCACTGGGCTGACCTCCCGCTCGCCGTGCTGTTTGGTTTGGATTAGCTGACTCACGGCTGTTTGGTGGGGCCAAGGCAAAAACACATCCATCCGTGCAGGGCACAGAGGGAGATCTTGTCCACAAAGCACTGATGCAATGTGAGGCTGGCAGGAGAGCAGTGTTTTCCTGAGAGCCTTAGCAAAACCCGTGATTTTTCATAGAAAGCTCCCCCCTTGCTGTAGGTATCTCCCAGCACCAAGGGGATACACAGATTTCCAACATCAGCAATGTTATCTCCATCCTCCCAGTGTTTGTTTTCCCTAAGCGGTCGCACAGACGTGGCTGGGATGGGAGTCAGACGTGGTCTGAATAGACACGAGGAATTCAAGCTGGGAAAGTCACACCATGTGCACAAAGTGGGAATTGGAGAGCAGAGCTGCTCAGTGCCTGTGCTGCCTTCTTACTGCTATGGGCGTCTACTAAAGACCCCATCCCTTTACCAGGTGGTCCCTCAGCCCATCAGGAGACACACGACCCCCTAAGATGGGTGTCAGCTCCAGATTTCTCCTGCTCCTGGCTGTTGGAAAGGCATCCCTGTGCGCTCATCACGTTCTCCATTTACAGGTTCTTTCTCTAACCTCCCCAGCCAGGATCTGGCTCTGTCTCCTCCATCGCCAGCACCGCCCATCCATCTGCAAGGGGCTGGAAGCATTGGGGTGAGCTGGGAGGCTCAGGTGTGAATGCAGCCCCGGGTTGCTCAACTTTCTCCTCTTTCCCAAGTTTCTTCTCAGTCCCAGGTTTGGTCTCAGCTCGTGGCAGAAATAAGGGTGAAGCAGCAAGATTTGGATCAGACCCAAATTTAGGCACGGAGTTGTTCCCAGTAACATTCCTTCCTGCAAACCAGAGTGCCGGTTCAAAGCGGATGGGTTGGTAGCACTCCCAAATTCCTCGTTGTGCTGGAATTTGTGCAAAATGTATAGAATTAATGAGCGCAGGGGAAAGGCACTCGGGCCATCCTCACGTTCCTGACCTCTGTGCCACCGCTCCACTCCACTGTATGTCACCAAGTGCTCTCCCCTGACAATGTCCCATTGATTGCCCGAGGGGCTCATGGCACTGGGAGGGCCGTGCTGACGCTCTGCAGCGTGGCTGGGCACTGCTGGGCCGTGGGGAACGCTTTGCACAATGCCCAGCCTGTGTCTGTCGGTGCATCACCACAGTGTCGCAGGGGGCAACACAAGGCCCTCGTGGTGCAGGGGCACAGACGTGCCTTTCTCAGGGTGATGAGAGTCATTGATTTATTCCCTTTCCACACTGGAAACAGAATGCCCTTTAAAAATAAAGCCTGAGCAGCGCTGCTCCCTCCCCCCAACCTCACCCTGCTGCAAACCCTGAGCTCACCGTGGGTGATGTGACCCATCTGGAGGAGGCCCCGGCCCCTTTGCTCCCAGAGCATCCATCAGAGCCTCTTCCCGTGGGCATTGTCCCTAAATTCCTATTTTCCAGCAGGAACCCAAGTGTTGCTGAGCAGAGTACCAGCACGGCCATGGGACGCGTGGCAGCTCTGAGCGCTGGGATCCCCATCCCTATTCTGTCCCCAGGGCCATGCAGAGGCTTTGCTCATCCCAGCTGCCCCGTGCCACGCAGGGATGCTGCTCAGTTGTGTTTTACTTAACCTTTCATACCATGTTATTTCTATTTAAGCCTCATTCCAAAACAGAGCCTGTAAGCGATAACAGAGCAAACAGACCTTCTGTCCCCTCTCCCTCCCTGAGGAAATATTTTTAGCTCTCGTAAACACAAACCATTTAAGCACTTGAGAGCATCCCCAGGGATGCAGCCTTCCTCTCCATCCACTGCAGCCTACGGCACAACCCCAAATCACACCCTGATTTCTGGGCTCAGGCACCATTGCAGGCACAGCTCTGCAAAGCAGGTGCTAAAGTAGGATTTGCTTTCAAAGGAAACCCAAAGGAACAAACTGTTCAGAGCTCCGCTGGCTTTCCCACAGTGTCACGTAGCTCTGAAGAGATCTCATCCCTGCTGCTCCCGCTCCCAAATGCAGTGCAGGAGATGCTGAGCAGGTGACTGGTGAGCACCAAAATGCATCTCTGCGCCATCTGCTCCCAGCTTTGGTCGCAGAATCACTGCACTTCTCACCAAATGTTCCTAAAAATTCATGGAAAATTCATCCATAGAGTGTGCTGAGCACGAGATGTCCCCAGGAATGGGGACAGCCAAGAAAAGGCTGGAGGAAGCCACCAGTGCTGGGAAAGGAAACTGGGAAATGCTTTGATGAGAGCACATATGGTGCGTGCTTGGATACAGCAGTCCTCCAAAGAAGCTGGGGACTGAGACGTGGTTTGGGACAGAAAGAGACTGTGGGACATGGGGTGGCTTTGCAGAGCTTGGCTGGCTGGGGAGCTGCAGCCTGGGGAAGGGGCTCAGTGGCACTGGGATGGAGCGAGATCAGAGCTGGGCTCACATCCAAGGTTCAGGGCAGGGCACAACTGCAAATTTCCCAAGCTACCCAAACTCCTGGGCCTGCAGCTCTGCAGCCTCCTGGGATCAGATTCCCATGATGGATTCCCAGCTGCGGAGATAGAAAGTGTCCCAAAAGGGGCAAAGTACCATCTGCTGAGCAGCCTCGTTCTCAGGCTATTCGGGGTATTTTTATTTCTGAACAAAGCAGAGCCAGAAGGAATTTCACCCTGCTTCCAGACTCCTGTTTTCCTTCTCCTTTCCCCTGCAGTGATGCAAGGCCCATCCAACAGCTCTTCCCACCATCCTGTCCCCAAAACCTTCTTGCTGTGAAAGCATCCCATTGCCATCATGTGCAAAAGGGCACAAACCTGTGCTCTGCTTTCTCCCTCCTTCAGGCAAGTCTAGAGTGCACTGGGAAGTGACTTTCCCAGTTCAACCCAATGTGTGACTTAAAGCATCCATAGGACGTTCCAGGATGGTGAACCCTTTGCAGAGCATGGTCTGTGGGCGCAATGGGGTTTTCAGTCACGGGAGCCATCTGAGTGCTTCCTCTGAGCGTGCCATGAGCAGCCCCAATGCTGAACCAATGTTATCGTAGCAAATGGCTTTGTTATGGCTGTGGGATTCCTTGAGGGGCGGTTTTTAATCTCACAGAGCGGCAGTCCTGACGCAGGGGGAAGTCTTTCATTATCGGCTCCGAGGAGCTCTGAGATGGGAGATTAGGGGAAGGGCACATGAATCCCATTCCCAAAGAAGGAAAACGTGGAGTCTCTTTGCTGAGATGTGGGAATGCCTGGGAGGTGCTCAGTGCAGCCCCAACCACACGAGTGCCATCAGATCCACAACAGCACCGCCTCTCCTTTCCTCTTTTTGTTTCACCCCCAGCCCACCATCCCCACTGCCCACGTCCCTCAGTGCCACATCCCCACGGCTCTGGAAAACCCCCAGGGACGGTGACCCCCCCACCATCCACCGAGAGCACTGCTCTCATCCACAGAGACTGAAGCTGATCCTTGGAATGAAGCAGAGGAGCAGACGAAGGACTGAATCCCGAGGATGCAAAGCGCTTTGTGTATCTCCTGCAGCCAGCCAGCCTCGGCTCCAGCAAGGCAATGGAAACAAACATCCGTTTTCCAGATCTATCCCCAAAAAGCCAGTCCTAATGTCCAGAATGAGGAGGACACGGCTGTGCCTCCATCTCCCACCCTACCGGCGCCCATTGGCTGCACCCATCCATCCCCCCACGCTTTATCAGCATCTCCAGCCTCTGTGCCACGAGGGGAATGTCGTCAAGTTTTTATCTCCTCTCTGCTCCGAGCTTATCAGCGATTTGTTTAATTCCAGTTTATGGCTTTCCTTGTTCATTTTGTCACCCGGTTTCCTCAATCCCGAGGGCCGCCGAAAGGAGACGATGAAATTGGAAAGAAATAAATAAAGACAAATAATTATCATTTGTTCTCTGGAAGGAGCCAAGAAAGAGCCTCCGGGGAGAGGGTGGGATTCGCCTCTGTTTGTTTATTCAAGGGAGATATTAAGAAGGGACAATGCAAACAGGCGGAATGGTTAACCCTTACAGAGCCCCCCGCGGCATCTCCTCCTGAGCTCCCAGCCGTGGGGAGCCGTAAAATCATCCCCAACAACTGCAGGCCTCCCCCAGGGCAGCTTTAGGAGGCGGCAGCTTTAGGAGGCAGCGCTCCGTTTTGCAGCCGCGTTGGATGCTCCGTTCCTCTCAGAGGGTTCAGAGAAACCATTTGGATCCCGGTCTGTCTGACACGGCACTCTGGCTTCGCAACAGAGCTCGTTCCGTGCTTTTTGTTGTTGTTATTATTAATTCTTCTCTTTCTTCCTAAAAGGAAACAAAACCACCTCCTCCCCCGCGCACGCACGCGACGCGTTAATTGGAGCAGACGTCCCTAATCCGGAGCCAAATAGGAACCATCCCATGGCGGGCAGCCCCCAGGTTTTGGGTTGTCCCCCAGAGGGGCTGCACCCACCCCATCTTTTCCCATGGAGGGGTTGGAGCGTTTCCCTTCATTTTTGCCAGCTCTGTTCTCCTTCCCGCGATTCAAACCTTGCCTCGTGCTTCTTCCCCTCCTTCAAAGCAAATTCATCCTGTTTTGTTTCCACCCCGCAACGCTGACGTGGGTTGATGGTGTTTGTGGTGTCCCAAAGCCAGGATTTCCCCACATGCTGTGGGATGAGGGATTACCCAGAGCCAGCGCCCACCCCAAAGCACCACTCATTTCCCAAATCCCTTTGCCCTTTAGCTTGGCCTTAAACCGCAAAGAAAAACCCAACGCCACCACTGGGGCCGAGTGACCAGCTCTGCTTTCCCATGTGATGCATTAAATACGGAGCCAGCGAGGGCAATGGGAACTCGGGATGATGGGTTGGTGATTCCTGCCGGGCACGGGGGGTGATGGCACATGCAGTTTAGCCCTGAAAAGCCCCCAAACCGGTGATGAACCTCACAGAGGAAAAGGGAACAACCCAAAGAATTCCTTTTCAAAAAGGAGCACATTCCCCGCAGTTTTCATACAACCGAAAATTAAAATGAAGAAAGAAAGAAAAGAGCTCACTCTGAACATCATAACAGTGTTT
>PPHD01010133.1:0-19939 GCA_002909625.1 Bambusicola thoracicus | reverse complement strand
TATTTGCTGAAGCAATGAAAGGGAAAGGAACTAATCGCCCTATAAACAAACCAGCTTACGAGCATTTATGCAGTGTTCCTTATTAACAGCTCTTTTGTTTACCACAATTAATTAAATAGCTCTTCATTAAGAAGGTTTTTTTTTTTTTATTATCATGTTGTCTTTAGATCAGACCTACGGATACGGGAAGAAAACTTTGGGAGGTGACTGAGCCATGCTGGGAAAGAGAAGTGTTTACACAGCAAGCCTTTACCCAAAGCGGAACAGAAATCTACAGAAAATAGGCATCAGAAGCCCCCAGACAACAAGAAGAACCTCCACAGCATGTGCCAGAGGTTCTACATGGCCCTGTAAAGCATTCCTTCTGCTGGGGGTGGGCTGTGTGAAATGCAACATATCATGGCTGATTCTGTCAGCTGTGAAAAATGCACGGACTCAGGAGTATGGATTTGCTGGAATCCATCATCTTCAGCAGAAATTAACTGTATTGTAGTGCTTTATTCCATCTCGTAAAAGGCTCTGATGGATGAAGAGCAGCCCGTAAGCCAAGCAGCAAAGGTGCATGTGGGGTGACAGACAGAGACAGAGCTGAGAGCAGAACCCTGGGTGTGGGGCAGCTCAGGGTCCCATCCAGCCCAGCCCGAGCACCCCTAGGAGTTAAAGCCATCCCCATGCACTTGGCATTGCTCAAGGCCATGCAAACTTCTCGCAGCATTCAAACAGTGCAGAGAACAGCATCCCCTGGGTCTCAGCAACCCCCCTGCAGAGGCTCTAGGACACAGGCAGCTCAGCCAGCTCCACCGCGCAGACCCTGCCCATACCTGTACACCATCCCCGCCTGCGCCTGAACGCTCTTGTGCAGTGACAGCCCGTGCACATGGAGGAACATCCCCAGCTGCCTCCGCTCTCTGTCCCCGCTGGCTCTCCCTGCCCCAGTTATGGGGTGATCTCTGAGGGCCGTGCTCAGCTTTTTGCCCCGCAGCCGCTCTTCACTGGCTTTCTGCAAAGCCAGCCTGTAGGGTGGGATGTCAGCACAGGAGGGTTTGTACAAGTACATGGCCCCACACCGTGCAGCAGCACTTTCCTTTGTGTTGTTGCAAGGGGAGCGTTCCAACCCAAGTGGGCTCCGGCTGGGATTGCAGTGCTGTCTGCCTGCTGAAGCCAGTAATGGGAAAGTGCTCTGAGGGGCAAGAGATGCCAGTGGGAACGGAGCGCCAACCTTGTTTCCCAGGTCTTATATTTAGAGAATGAGAAATATTTGCTTGGGATTCAACCCAAAGCCAACAAACGGCAAAAAGAATATTCTCATGGGTTTTTTTTTTGAGGCCTGGGATGGAGAGATGCGTACTGCAAGTGCCTCCTACATGGCTCCTTCAAACCTCGTAGGCTCACCTACCCCAGTGTAAACTGTCACAACCCAGGTAAAGTGCTCTGTAACCCCCACTGCTTTGTGCCAAAGGCCCGAGAGGACTCTGGATGTGAGCAAATGCAGGGGAACGAGGCAGCCAAAGCTGTGCAGAGACAAATAACCCAAGCAAACGGGAAATACTGAGCCTGTGTTGAGTACTGCATTATCCTCTGACCCAACACAGAGGCTTTAAGGCTGGTATCCGAATTCCCCTAGCCTGCAGCTGTTCCTTTTAAGTGCACCCAGCACAGAAGCCTCCTGCATCCCCAGGGGGATGGGAGAAACAGTGCAGGGCCTGGGGGCACCAGCAGAGCCTCCAGCACACCATGGCCAGAGCAGACCCAGCAGTGCCTGGGTCTGGGGAGCAGCACAAGATGCAGCACAGGATACAGGTTTCCCAGGCTCTTACATTTTAAACACTCAGCCAACCTCCTGGCTCTCCTCTCAATCCCAAACACATCTGAAATATCAGTTAAATAATCAAGTGATGGATATATCATGCACTCAGCTAATCCTTAAAGCTTTCAAAGCAGATAAACAAGGGCTGAGCTAAAAAACAAAACATATTTTAAAAGATTATAATTCAATGTCACAGAGAGGAGTTGTGCATGAAAATATGGGTTATCCATCCTTTCCTCCCCACACCACAGATTCCAGGGCATGTAAGAATCCATCCTTCCACCCCATTCAAGCTCCTACATCAAATCTCTCAATTTTACATCCTGTCAGATCCAGCTCTCTGCTCATCTCTAAAGCAAGATGAACCAGAGGCAAAGAAATACTTCCACAAGCCGCCCTGCTGTTTTCAGACATCAGAGTTCATCTGGTTCAGAGCTGTAGGGGCCGGCACCACTCAGCGTCATCATGAATTCACCTTTCCCAGAAGCTGTCCCCATGCCCGTGGCTTTGTGGTGCCACAGAGCAGCCACCACCACTTGGTCTCAGCCTGTGGAGATGTTTGGGCTTCCTTTGCTGCAAGTGGTTTGATAGCTTCACACTGAATTGCTGCTTTCTCCACCTCCCGTGGTTTCATACCACTCTCCTTTCACGTTCCCCTGCCACCCACACCACCTCACACACCTGCAGCTGCTTCTGAGCCCCACTCAGATGCAACCACAGCCACTTGGAAACTGCAGCTACCAGAAACGGGCCCAAATTATCACAGGTGGGTTTGGATGAGAAATCTGGGAGCTGGGAAACAAGGCTGTGAAAAGGTCAGCGATTTCAGTTCACCATAGACCAGGGATAACAAGCCCCCCACAGTTGGAAATGTCTGAATCACAGAGCCAAAATCCTTCTATTCTTATCACAGTTGACATAAGTGTTGCTATGGCTATAGCAGTTGTTATCAATATTGTTATGGCTGCAGCTATCATTGCCGATATCTGTACGGCTATTGCTGCTGTGAGTTCCCATCACCGCTATCAGCAGTGCTGCCGTCGCGCCGCGGGCTGCCCTACCTGTGCGGCATGCCGGTGGTGTAGGCGACGGTGTGCTCATGTGAGAGCTCACAGCCACGCAGGTACCAGCTCATCTCCAGCTCCCGCAGCAGTGCCAGGCGCCGTGCCCGCTGCTGCGCCGCCAGCTTCGCCCGTGCCTCCTTGGTGCCCTCGGTGCTGCCACGCGAGGCTCTCTCCCTGCTGCCCAGGGACAGCACCGATTGCTTCCTCAGCTTCAGCGCTTCCTCTGCGTTCTTGTTGCCCACGGTGCCCGTGCGTGCCGCCAGCATCGCCGCGTTCGGCCCCGAGTGCAGTTGCTGCCCTCAAATCATTTAAACTGATTTGCGGCACGCACCGTCCTCCCTCTATAACCCTCTGCCAGCTCAGAGCCGTAATTAGATATGTGGCCGCAGAGCTTAACCCGAAAGGGGAGCTGCGACCTCTGCATGGAAACATCTGTACGGCGTCCTGCAGGGGCTGAAAGGCACACTGCTGAGGCCATGGGCTGCATGACGCAGCATGGTCCTCACCTCCATCCAAGCAGCCATGGCTGGCCTGTAGAGGAGAGCAAAGCTGGGGCTCTCACCAATTGGTTTGTTTGTGGAGGGAGTGGTGCTTGAGGAAGATCTGGTCAGGAAGGGATGCTGGAGCTGAACATGCTTCCTTTTGCCTTGAAATAAGGGGTTGTGGAACAAACCACACCAGGCACTCAGGAGCACAACCAGCCTTGTGTTTGGAGAAAGAGGGAGGCCAAAAGCACTCTAAGAACACTTAGGATGTTAAACACGTTGCAGTTCTACAATGCGATAACACACGTCAGTACATTTCATAGCACTTCCCAAAAGGGAGAAGGTTTCCAGCAGCTCCAGGAGCCTCTAAGCCAGCCCTGAGCCACTCAGGCAGCTATGCACTCCTTTCACAGGTGTCTTTCATACTTCATATGATTGCCCAAGTTCTTCCACCTGGGAGCTGCCTACCAAAATCCAGCTTTGCTCAGAGGGGTGGGTGCTCTGTCCCTGCAGACACCCGTGGTCAGAGGACGGGGCTTTGAGCACCTGACGGGGTTGTGGGTGTCCCTGTGCATCGCAGGGGGTTGGACTGATAGTCATCAGAGGTCCCTTCCAACTCAAACCATTCTGTGATTCTATATCAGATTCTATGAAGAGCAAAACAAAGCTCTGGAACGTTTGCAAAACACGCAGTGAGCTCACCCAGCTTTTTGTGCTTACCACTCACCCAACCACAGCACCACACAGTTGTTCCCAAACAAAGGCCCTGAGCAGGGATCAGTCACCACAGAGCTAACCACATTAAAGCACCTGCTCTCTATTTGTTCCTCCCTAATGGAGCATTGTTTGTTTCACAGCAGACCTGTGACAGTGCATGTCCCACCACGTGCCACAAGTCAGTAATGCCACCAGAGCTGCCCGCTCACCCTATAAAACATGCAGCAGGATCGCTTGCCTGCAAGCCAAGCTGCCCAGCTACCATTAAACATTGATGGGCACTGGGAGCTGAGCTGGGTGAGCCCCCCCGTGCCAGCATCGCACAGATACTCTGACAGATTAACACCACTGGTGCTGCATGCCCAGCACTGAGCTGCACAAGTGTGAGCCTGGCATGGGCTGCAGTGCAACAAGGCCCAGGCATTCATCAGTGAAACAAGTGGTCCCATTGCTGGGATGCAGGATGACCAGTAGAACAAGCAATGTGCTACTGGTCTGAAAGCAGAACATTCCCCTAACACTCCTTGTCTACCTGGCAGGTGCATGACAGCAATTTTAAAGAGTTGTGAAGGCTGGAGAAGACCTCCAAGATCTCCAACCCAACCCCAGCGCATCCCACCTGCCCACATCCCTCAGTGCCACATCCCTGCAGTTCTGGAGCAGCTCCTGGGATGGTGACCCCCTATTCCCTGGGCAGCTGTGCTACTGCATCACCACTCTGTCAGAGAATATTATTTCCCCAACACCCAGCCTGCATTTTCCTCTGGCTCAGACACCACTTTACTCAACCCTAGTACTTTTCAGATGTAAATAAGAGAATCATTTCTAACAGCCTCCAATAGATGCTTTCTGCTCAGAAGAGCATTAGGTTTCCATGGTGAATTAATGCACTCCACACAGTTTGCATTTAGAAGTGTTTTCCTTTTTGTTTTGCTTTTTGTATCTCTTGAACCGTTCTGTGCTGGCCTGGGCTGCTCAGCCCCACCTGCACGTCCCCTCACAAGAGATCTCTTCTGCCTCATTCCAAAACACAGGATGCAAATTCTACTAACTCTCCAGCAGTTTCAGCAAAATTTGCTTTAAATTCATCCACTTAAAATTCTCTTAAATTGAATCCCTGCATTTCACACCCCACACTACACTCTCTATCAGCATTCCCCCACACTCTCCAGCTAGGTGATTGTCCCTAGAACCTGTCTGCATGCAGGGATATTCCAAGCTGGACACATGGGCAGCACTTACTGCAAGGTCCTGTATAGAGGTTTTTAGCAGAAAAGCCTTGTGCAGGTACATGTTGAGCTGGAAAATATCTGTAAGTGATAGCTAAGTAACATATAGATTTCATCCCATAGGAGCCAAGTAATTTTCAAATGCAGGATCCAATTAGCAAAAGCCTAAGTGATAGCCTTTAGGGCTAACAGCAATCTCTCTTCACCCTATCCTCTACCTAAGGTAATTAGAACCTCATCAGGGAAAGATTCATCAGGGTGCTTAATTGGTTGAGTGCCTCCCCTGTGCAACCAGCAGCAGTTCAGCAGACCCTGCGCCTCGCCCAGGGGCACAGCATCCCCAGCCCAGATTGTGCTCAGTGCTCTAAAGAACAAAGCAGACATTTCAGAGAATTCCTGTTTGTGCTGCCTATTGCAGGCCCAGAAAGAGCTGTATAGCCAACTTTGAGTCTTAATACTGTATTAGAGGTACATCTTTCAGGTTGGATATTAGGAAATATCCCTTGTCTAAGGACCAGTTGAGCACTGGCACAGGCAGTGGTGGGGTGGCAGTCCCTAGAGGTACTCAGGAACATGGAGATGTGGCACTGAGGGACGTGGGCAGTGGGCAGATGGGGGTGGGCCGGGGTGGGGGAACTTACAGGTCCTTTCCAGCCTCAATGTTTCTGTGTATTAGTACAGACTGCCACACGTGGGCCAAAGGCAGTGCAATTAGCACAATTAGTAGCAGCAGAGGCTAATGGACACTGTTGTTCATCACCCACCTGGTATGGCTGCACACTGCACACATCCAGCACTGACAATCCTCTCTCAGCGAGTCCGTCTGCTGCAATTAACCTGATGAGGAAGCAGCTCCCTGCAGTCTTTTATCTTCTCGTGGAATTTTTAGCAGTCAGCCCAGAGCCAAACATCACACCCAAGCACAAAGAAATGCAGGTGATGTTAATTAATGCCTTTTTCACCTGGCAGTCCTCAAGCGGGATCACCGAGCACCAGGAGCAGCTGGCAATTAAGGAACACATCACCAGAATGGGGACAGCCCTTAAAACAAAGGGCAGCCCAGCTCCTAATGCACACGGGGCCATGAGCTCCTCATCCTGCAAGGCTTTGAGTGTTCAACTCCTTGGTGAGCAGCCTTCATGCTGCCGGGACACGCTTGAGATCTGTGTGGTGGCGGGGGGGGGAGCCTGGGCCCCACAGCCGTGAGGCGCAGCTCTGCAGTGTAGGCCCAAACCCCAAAGCCACATCGTAGACCTGATCCTGGTGCTTTGGCCTGTTCCCATCACATCACCGTGGCAATAAGCACTAAAAAAGGGACTCCATGGAGCACAAAAGTGTCCTGAATGTGTAGCCTGGTTCAGCTGCCACACAGGGCCTGGAAGTGCTCAGCTCGGGCCCAGTGCCGGATCCCCGTCCTCAGGGCACAGCACCGCCACAGCAGGGCCCAATGGTGACCAAGGCTGAGGCTGGATGTGGTGCTCAGCCCTCACAGGTGGTAGCACATCTGTGGGTGACACACAGCACATCCCAAGTGTTCTTCAGGGCCTCCCAGAGCAATCCTGCAGATGGCCACAGGCAGCAAGTTCCTTCCCATGTGGTTTTCCTCATGTCTGTGCGTTAGCCAAGTGGCTTAATGGCCTGCATCACATTGAAATCAGCCACAAAGTGCAGTGCGACCTAACAGGCTGCAGTCCAGCGGCAGCCCAGGGGTGGCAGCTCCCAGAGCCCCACAGCAGCAGCGGGCACAGCCCAGCGGTGTTCCCACCAGGACTGTGGGTGCTGGAGCACAGCTCGGCCATCTGGCACAGATACACGACAGCACACATCCACACACCTGCAGAGAAGGGCAGCTCCGCACAGCCACAGCCTGCACTGCTCTATTTTCCTCAACTGCCTTTTTCTTTTAAGAGAAGGAAACCACACACAGCCTCAATTCCCATGCATCACAGGAATGAGCTACCTCCACCCTAGCACCAACACAAGTAGAAGGCAGCAGCACGGAGCTGCCCTCACCCCACGGGGACACAGAGGGGACAGCCACAGGACACCACCTCACCCACACAACAGGGCTGCAGCCCAGAAGGGATGGGCCATGAACAGCACTATGAAACACATCACACCGGTGTTCAAACATAATATTTTTTATTTGTGGATAAAAATTAAGGCTCACAGTACTTTATCATTTCACAAGCAGAAAAAATGTTAAAAATTGAGAATGATGGGGAATGCCCCCAATACAAATTCCTCTAACTGCTGACATGTTTTACTGAAGACTTGAGGTGAACAACTGTACAGGGCAGCTACAGGTATTAGATTGTAAACTATGTGCTAAATAGAGGTTTTCAAGAAAGTGAACAGAGTATTTACGTTTCTCTCCACTTCTGACCGTCCTATACACACAGAACTGCTGGGATAACACCACTGACCTTCCTAAGAACATCCCACTCCTACAATGCATGGCACAGGTGTCAACAGGGGAAGATAAAGATCAAAAATTTCATTTCCATAAGACCTTTCAATTATAGTGCAATAGTTTATGCCTAAACATTTCAATATTCACCTTTCTGGCTTAAAAAATAAACAAACAAACAAGAAGGTTCCTAAAAGAGCACAGGAATTGCTGCCAAGCTCCATTTCACAGACATGAAAGCAACCAGCATGATTAGAAGATGTTCAAAGCATATGTCCAACTTCAGCATACACACAGTATTCAGGAATATGTTACACCTCCAGCTCAGATGGAACTCACAGAAGCACTTCCCAGGCCACAGCACACAGCAAACACAAGATTCCCATCCTGGTGTGCTGGGGACACATCACGAGGCACCGACACACCAGCCCTGATGCACATCATGGCCATTGTCACCCACACCTTGCCAGCTGCACTGTAACCACACTGCACACTTATTTACAGGAGACCGGCTAAGAGAGTCTCACTCAAAACCAGGGAGGTTTGAGGTTTAAGAGATGCTCAATATTCCCTACTTTTTAGTAACTACTTCTGTTTTGCCTATTTGCTGTCAAGGTAACTGACAACGTAGCAGTGGCAACAAGAGCAAGCCTACTTATAACAAGCAACTGCTACAGCATTGAGAGGCTGGCTGAAGTACTTCTGCAGCACAACAGGGAGATTTAATTGCCATCTCACCATTTGCCTAAGAGATACCAACGCAGTAACAAAACCTATCCTCAGATCTTTCAGATTAAAATGTACTCTAAGGCTGACAGTTTATTAGGGAGCTTCTGTTTGAAATGTGATACACTAAAAATTTAAGTTTGCTTTTAACAGAACCCATGGCATAGTAATAGATTCTGCCACAGCAATCACTGATACACAGCATTCTGATCACCAGCTTGTACAGATCACAGCCCAGTAACAAAAGAGCACGTGTGTTAACAGGTATAGTTTCATTCACATAGCAAAAAGCTCACCGAGGCCACGATGGGTGCAGTTACAAGTACTACACCAGCTCGGAAGGAGGCAGCTGAGATGCATAGCAGTTAGGATCTGCTCACCCAAGCCCCACGCGAGGCACAGGGCAGCTCATGGCCTCAGAGCAGGGACTGCTGCACAGCACCTCCAGAGGAAATGCAGTTGCTCAGGGATACAGGCAAAAATCAGAAGTTTACACGTGAGCCATGTCCTGTAAGCTGGAGTTAAATCAATTTCCATAATGCGTAGGCAGTAAATGCAGAAATGATAGGAACACATGATGTGCAACCAAACAAAACAGTACACTTTCAACCATTATTCCAGTTCATCAATCCGTGTAAGTGGAAATATAAGTAGCCACAGCCACAAAATACCCCATGCTCCTGAACAGCTGAGAACAACTGTTTTGCACCCATAGAACTTGAACAGTTGCCTTCCATTCTGCTGCAACAAACGGGTGGCAGGGCTGATTGGGAGCACACAGCGGCAGCTCCATGGGCAGAGGTACCCAGCAAGCTGCTCAGGTCAGAGCTGCTACACAGCCTGCACCTCCACAGACAGCAGCTACAGCACATGCTCAGCACTCTCAGGTGGATGGAAACAGCTCTGCTTTGATATATCAGAAAAGCACAGGTGCCCAAGGCACCCTTAAATTATTGCTTAACTACAGAAACAGCAGAGTACACATGATGGAAATAATCTATCTCGGTTGGGTAAGTCACTCCGATACTGTGACTCCACACTACTGACTATAAGGATTTTAAAAATCAAGCTGAGTACATTACATACAAAAAAATAATAATCCTGTGAAAGCAAATGTGAAGAAAACAGTCATCAAGTATAACGCAAGCACATGGGCAGTGAAGGGACTATTGCATACAGGTCGGAGACCAGAACCAGGATTTGGACATCCCGGAGCTCTGGTGCCACAGCTTTTAGAGCTGTGCTCCTGCTTTTACTCCTCTCCGAGGCCCCAAAAACACACAGACACCTC
Organism: Bambusicola thoracicus; assembly: GCA_002909625.1. Lineage (NCBI taxonomy): Eukaryota > Metazoa > Chordata > Aves > Galliformes > Phasianidae > Bambusicola > Bambusicola thoracicus. The sequence continues at coordinate 10,210 of PPHD01010133.1, read as the reverse complement.
ACAGTGAGGTGACGTTTCCACACACACAGTACGTGTGTGATGGGGACATGCCTCTCACCAACCAACACGCCTACCAAGCGATGCAAGAAGGAGTGAGGACAGACAGGCAGGCAGGCAGGCAGAAGGTCAGCTCATAATACTTCAGCATTGCTCTTTTGGGACTCAGTGTCATTGCCATGGGCTAATACGTCAAACAATCTAGAACAGGTCTAACAGCACACAACAGATACACGTTAATTCCACAACTCAGCAGTACCCACTACTCCATTTGGCAAAATATTTATTTATAATAAATTTGTTCAAAAGCAGTTGGTCACAAAGAATTCATTTTACATTTTTAGGCTGTAACAATGCTTTTGGTAGAAGTAAATAAGCTGTCTCTTTTTACACAGTGTACAAAACCAAAGACACGTTGAAATGACAGTTAACAACTGGAACACGTGGAAATGGGAAGAATCGGTAAGACAAAGGCCAAAGCAATAGGAATCTGTCTGCACACAGGCAACGCCGCCGCCATCATTTACCCGTACAAATCCTCAGCCCCACTCTGTTATCCCTGCACTGCTCATAACCGCCGCTCTGTGCTCCAGGAGAGGAGTCAGATGGGATGTAGCAGTTCCAGTCTCTCTTTCACAGTACTGCATGTCAACACTGGGAATGGTTTCTGATATGATTTAGACTGCACACAGTACTTCAGTAAAAAAAAAAGTTATTTATTCCCACTCCGTAGTTCCTGGTGGCTTTGATGTCAAGTCATACATCACCCGAGAAATGCCAGGGATCTTCTTTATCTCTGCCACCATTTTTAATACAACCTATGGGGGGGAAATAAATGGAGTTGTAAAATGCATGTAAAACAGACATGATGAAAACTATCCTAAGAAAAGGTTACAAAAGGAGAACAGTGTTCATATACTGCTCTATAAATGGGAGAGAAAAATCCTACAGCTATTAGCACATTACTACCAATTAAGAAATAAAAACAACAAAGGAAAACTCCCAGCTTCACAATATTTGCAGCTGTACTTGGAACCTGCTGATTTCTGGCACTGATAATAGAACTGAGCAGCAATTGCAGCATACTTCCCTTAAGGCAGCAGTTCTTCAGCTTCAAAACGGTTTTTTGGAGGTTATGTTTTACTATGTGCTGTTCTGCTCTGCTGTCAATCATTTGCAGACATTTCAGACCAGCATCTCCAGCTGACCCACAATCAAACAGAAAGCAGCAGCCTGATTGGAACGATGAACTTTTCAAACAAAAAAGGGAGCTCTGAAGGTTAAAAAATTGCAGAAAGAAGCATCTAATGGAAAGATGTTCCATTGAGTTGTTCTCCAGAGGAATCAATTAATGGCAGCTCCATCAGAGACAAAGCACTCAAGGCTGGACACTGATGAAGCTTCCTAGAAAAAGTGCTTGAAACGTCTTCCAGTGACCCAGCCTGGAAACAGCACCTTTTGAGATGTTAAGCAGCAGCTTCCAGTAAAATAAAAAGTGGGAAGCAAAGCAATTCCAAAAGGCAGGACATTTCCTATTACTGATGTGGGCAAAAGCTTCAAAATCTCTGGTATTTTGGCTGGAAAACTTCTAAGTTTGTCATTCCCATTGCAAACCACTGTCAGCTTCTCTTGGTCACTGTTTTTTCCCAAAGCAACACAACACTACATTGTTCCTAACCAAGAGCAGGAAAAAAACATAGAATCAAGAGAAAAGAAAGTAAAAACAAATCACCTACAACACAAGCTCTGAAAAGGAACCCGAACGTCCATATTACCTCTTCTGGAACCTCATTACCAGGAGTTGCTGCAATCCCAGTCATGAAGTCGCTCGTAATGAACGTTCGGATAACCACAGACCTCTGGCAGGATGGCTGTTTCTGCAGCGGGTCCCGATCAAAATGCAGTGGGGTCAGGATTATTGGCATCTGGCTAATTTTTCCAGCATAACCTTCAGGAAAACAGCAGCACAAAGTGCTTTAATTTGATTTAAGAGTACTGAAGTTCTACAGGATTCCCTACACATATTTCAAATGTGATTCCTCCACTTACATGGAAAGAAACACTGGGACTTCTTCACCACCACGCCTCAGAAGATCACACTGATTATCCAATTATGTAATTAGTGGTGCATACACTAAAACTACTCAAATTGCCACTTGAAATAATCTTCAAGGCTTGCAGGCATGCAGAACAGAACTAGATAATCTGTTAACACTGCAGCTGACTGCAGTTGCAATTTAAGGTCTCTTTCCCACCCACAGAATGTAAGCATTCCATTTTGTCTGTTCCAACATTAAGTGTAATAAAGAGTGGTTCTCAGAAAGAGTAATTAAAGAAACTTACCTTTTGAGGTACTTTCAGCCATTAGCAATGAAATCTAGATAACACCAAATGCCAGGGTAGGGAGAATTAACAGTTAGCTCCCTTCTTTCCATAACAAAGCATGATTTCAAAACCACACCAGTCTCTTTACAGAGTTCATCTGCTTCAGGCAAACACTGATAACTGAGATCACCAGCAAGAAGTAATTTGACTTTCTGCTGGCTAACAGTGGCTCTTGTAGGAGTTCACACTGCAGCAAAGTATCACACCTCTGAGCTGTGCAGTGCGCCCCACCCCACCTCTACCAGAAGTAGGGTCCCAGGCACAGTCCCACATGTGACAACAGGCAGCAGATGAGGCAGCAGCACCCAGCTGGGAAGTTTTTCTCCTGCTGCCGTACGAAGAACGAAAAAGCTGCAACCCTACCACTAATTCTGCTAGCAGAAAGCCCAGCAGATCCTGCCTTTCAGCTCTCCACCTCCAGCCCTTTAAGAAAAGGCACCAGCCTGTCATCCCAGTCAGCAATACATTTTGGACATATTCAAGAAGCCCACAGAGTGACTGCGCCATCATGTAACCACACCTATAGGGATGGGTGCATGAGATAGTGAAACAACAGCCTCATCTGCGGGACAAGGCTAAATACCTACCAGACTCCCTGAGAATGTTGTGAGCCTCAAAATCAGCTTGACGTAAAGTGCTGAGGACTCCTGTTGTCAGGAACGTGGGTGTGACATCAGTGGGAGGCTCTTTGACTGGTGGACCAAACACATACACAACCCTGGAAAACAAACCAGATGGTAGGAAAACACGTTTTCTGGAAGTGGAATGTAACAGACTGCCTAAAGACCACATCTTTAGCACACCAGAAAAGATAACTGAACCAGAAAAATACTGAATATTTGGCTTCACTCCTTAGCCACCAACTAGAAGTTGTTATAATTTAATGGATATATTAACAGATATATTCAATAAAGGCAACATGCATGCTAGCTTTGCAAGTCAGATGTACTCATTTACCACTAACTCCGTGGTATTACAGAAGACTTTCTTTTTCAATTTCACTTTGATGTCAGTAAAAGTTCAGATGATTCTAAGAAAGCTACTTATGTGCTTAAAACACCTATCTTCAGTCCCACTAGGAAACCACCATATCATGGACAGGAAACCTCATTTGTTAAGGAATAGCTGTGTTCTCAAAACACTGCTGTTTACAAATCTATTGCACTGCATTTGTAATCAAATATCTTCCGAATTCAAACCAATCACATCAGCTTTATCTTTTTAATCTCACCATTATATGTGTGGCAGAAAAAAAAAAAAAGCAGTATTGTCCAGCTGGCCTCACAGCAGGATTTACTATGTATCATGCACACACACAAGTTATTGAGTTTGTAGATACAAAGTAAGAACACTGGTCTAACAGCCAAAGCAGGAAGTACCCCAGCTTTGTTTGCAGTAGAAGGCTGCAGGCAGAGCTGGGCAGACACCAACTGCTCCCAGTGCACTCCTCCAGCTGCTGCTTCCCCAGCTGCCCATCAACACCAACCCAGAGCTCTGAGAAACACACCCCGGCATGGCAGAACTCCTGGGGGGCGGTATATTCAGGAGGGGGGTATTAAATCCAGAGCGGCTTAAAAACAGCAATGCTGTAAACCCAGCATACGCTTGGAAATTGCATGCACCACCCTGAGTCCATGCCTTCTTTTATTTGCTCTGCACAACATTTAGAGGAATATCTTGCAATCCAAGATCTCTCTCCCAAGTACGGTAGCTCTTTCGGTGGGTGTCACTTAAGTGACAAAATTAAGTTTTGCTATAAGCAATTATAAGCAGCTTTGTCACAAGTCTACAGCTGAGCAAGAAGGACATGCATTTTCCAGAACTGACTTAATCTCTGAGCAACTTCAGAAGAAAATACATATTCACAAGAGACCTCAATTAAGATAAAACCACCCATCTTTGGAACTCTTCCTTGCAGCACTACAGCTGGCAGTCTCATGTAAATCCCCTCCTTGACATAAAGCACGATCCCACGTGCCACCACAGCTCATCAACAGACTCAGAATTCTTAAGTTACATTGGAAGTTGTCTAATTTAGTGCTTGAAACAAGGAGATAAACTATCCATTACTTCAAGCTGGTATTTCCAGAAATAAACCCAAGCTTGGATTTATTATTTGTAACCTCCATATAAGACACATATGTTCCTATGTAGTTACATCACAGATGTAGTGCTCAAGAGGGGCACTAAGTTTCCATACATGAATAATCAGAAATAAAAGCAGTTTGGCGCTGAGCAGAGAACACTCACCTGTTGATGTTGTGGCACATGCGTGGGATGAGCCTGGCGAGAAACATGAGGGACTCCCAGTGTGGGGCATCCTTACTGGAGATCCCACACACGTAGCTGTACGAGCGGCAGTCACCCTAGAAATTAACGGAATATGAACCTCACTACCAAAATATCTCACACTGCTTTTCCATCTAAGTCACAGGACCACCCTTCGTGTCAATGTTCAGCAGACACAAACCTGTCAAAATCAGAATGCTCGGAGATATCAAGTAAATGGAGAAAACAGCACAGTGAGACGGGGCTCTTGTGAGCTAGCAAGAGCGCATAAAATGAAGGGGTTCAGAATTCATAAGGTGACCAGAACACAGGGACTTGATTACACACTGATATTCTGAGAGCACTGTCTGAGGAAGGCTTGTGATGAGGTACAGAAGTCTGCTGATGATATGGCTATTGCAAGTAATAACAAAAGCTGACTGCAGGGACATACAGAAGAGACATGCAAGATTAAGCAGCCACTAATAAAATTAAAGGTGTAATTCAATACTGATAATGCAAAGAAAGACTGCTCAGCCTCAAAAGGAGCAACGGGAGTACAACAGGGATCTATAAGGCTATAAACATCAGAAGAAATTGCCTGCGCAAGCGACCAGCACTATTCAACCTTAATGCTATCCTCAAATATGACACCTGGCATTTACCAGTGTGTCTATTCAGATCTCTCGACACCTGCACGCTACCAGAGCTGACACGTGACATAGGTGGCACAGCCTTTTGAAGTTGATTTTCTAGAGTTCTTATCAACACCACAGTAGCAATTCTTACACTTCCTAGCAGCCTGCCAACTGCTCGGAAGCAGCTTTAAGAATATTCCTGGAATGAATTCATTTACCTGTACTCCCACAGTTTTGATGGGTAACAAGAAGGCATTCAGTGAATGTAGGCTTGTAATCTGCATCAGTTTCTCCTGGTCTTCTTCAGTCGTGCATGCTTTAACCCTTTGCAACAAAGTATGTGGCTGTGCAATGGTGCAGAAAAATAACTTTTAACTAAATAAAGCCCTCAAACATTCAGACAGAACTTATACAACACATATAAAATCAAGTAGCTGGTTGCCTAAATTTAGCCCACATTTACCCTTGAAAATTGTTTACAAAACAGGTTTCCCTTAACGACTAAGCTTCAGTAAAAGCAACTGTACGTATTTTAAGCTGAAGCCCTCCCAAGACCATAGATGAAACTGCTTTTCTGCTTTCATTCTCACTCCCAAAGCTGAATTCTTCATGCCTGTTGTTTATTTCAGACACAGAACAAAGCAATACCGTGTTACCTTACGCTGCGATACAACATGCTTTCAAGAAGAGCACTTACAGATGCTTTTCCTCCAGCGTTCCTTCAAAAAAGCTCTGGAAGTTGTTCTGAACTTGGGACTTACTGCTGCTCTCTACTGGTGGCTTTTCAGCCCCCTGCATCTCAGCTTGAGAGCTCACAGAAACCAGGACCCAACAGTTCAAGGACTGAGAGCTTAAATATCATTGACTAATCACTTCAGGATTGTGTCTGGGACATCCAGCAAGTGCTGGTTCCTCACTCCTGTGCCCTCATTCAGGCACTGGGGGGCTGTTAGGACATGCCATCCTAGAAAGTTACAATTACCCCTAGTAGGGAAAATCCTTTTTCTGACACAGAGATTTGAATCATCATCTGAAATCCTCATCTCCACAAATTGTAACTAAAAGTATTCATTTGCTATCTGAGAGGTACATAAGCTTCCAATTTACAGAAGTCACTCAACATTTGCCATAGGCGGGACTTCAAAAATTCTACTGTACTGTGCCAAACAGCTTTGAGTGAGTTGGACTGGAATGCATTATACCCAAAGAGCACACATCAGTCTTTTCTAAATTTTACCAATTAAAGCTCACAGCGATGTGCTGCAGAACGATCACACTGCTTCTATACATGTTATAACTCAACAGTTTTGTTACCTTCTTAACACTCGCAGAAAAATCTGCAACAATTTTCAAGATGTTGTTTGTTTCAGGGAAATCTTTGCACACGTAGGGCTCCTCAGCACATATCACTCTGATTGCCAGACCTGGACCTGCAACATTGAAAAAACATCTCACTAAATAACATGAAAAGTTGACTTTCATCTCAAGAAGCAACAGCACCTGGAACATCAGGTCAGCCGTTACGTGCACTATGCTTTGCCATCACACCTCCACTGACGCTGTCTTAACACTCAACAAAACAAGCCAAAGAGATAAGCCAACAGTTTATTCTGGAACAGCATTTCCGGTTGGTACCTTTAAGCACTAATTACCGACGTTTTCCATTGGCTGGTTGTGTAAAGCAGCAGTTAGTGATGAAGCGTGCTGGATGGCAAGCCAAAGCAAACAGTAACCTCCTCCTTCCCTTTGCTAGGCAACCTGGATGGCAGAGCTGGTTATAACATACAGCTGAATCTCCATTGTTTTTAAAAAGATCCCTGGAGGCTCTTTGGCCTGCTAACTACTTGACACAGAGGTACACGTATTTGCTGGAAACATCTGAACAGTGTCCTTAACTTCACGCAATGCTGGTGCATTAACAGCCAGTGCATTCTGACTGCGACTACTACACACCCTGCAGGACAATTTTGGAAAGACAAAAAGTACATCCCTCTTAAAAAGATGTGGACTTTGTTACATTACGTATTTTGATGTTTTCTGGTTGAGAATTGATTGCGTGGAGAATAACAGCAACATTCTCAAAACAGCAACAGCCACTTAGAAATGCAAGCAGACAATGGCCATTATTTCAAGTTAGATATATTTGACAGCTTAGACAGCATTTAGCTGCACTTCACTGATAATTCTTGCTTTGGCTTACAAAATTAAGCAGAAACAGATACAGATACACGATAACTCAATTATAAATCTGATTTTAGGCACAGTGCTTAAAATAACAAGCTGCTCTCAATTACTCATTTCTGCAGAAAAAAGTCCTGTGCTTAAATCAAAGCCTCAGGAAATCCAGCAGATCAGTTCTGCGTTTAGAGGTAAGTTTTATTCTCCAACACAAATCTATTCTGCACGTTAAATGTCTTCCAAACAACAGTGATGCTGCTGCACACAGCCCTTCACTAAGCACCATGGATTCTGGTACCTGGGAAGGGATGCCTTGAAACCAGCTCTTCGGGAAGTCCAAGCTCTCTTCCTAGCACTCGAACTTCATCTTTGTGAAAGTCTTTCAGTGGTTCTATAACTTTACCCTTAAAGAAAAACAAACAAACAAAAGCCCACAGTGATTTGCTCTCTCGCTTACATATTCAAACAAAAAGCCTCAAATGTTTGGGTAAGGGCAGTCAGAGCGGCCTGCTTTTCACAGCATCAGCTGCCAACACTTGCATAAACACTGGGAAGAAAAGTACATGTGAATGTAGGCTTTGCAGAACAGTTACAGGAGAGGGGACAAGACAAAGTTTATGTTTGTGCCAAAAGTATCAATGGCTTAAAGCTGTGCAAATACAGCTGTAGGTCAGTCTGGTTCTGACTGTCTTCCAAAATTCATACCGATCAAGAAGCTTTGTAAATACCTTATAGAACTGTGAATAGGTTTGTTTAAGCTAACCAACCAAGGGTACAGTGAAAAGGACAAGGCTTGCACTGCACATCTCCAGAGTGTCTTCTGTCACCAGTTCAATCTCCTGCATTTGTACCATTTCTAAACTCCCGGTCTTTATCCACAGGTATCCACAGCAGGATATTCCAAACAGATCTGTGGGTTCTTAAGTTGCCAAATGGTAAACAGATTGTGCACCACCAGCATACTGCTGGCAGACAGCCGACCAGGCCATTGACTTGATGCACAAGCTGTGAAAGAGCACAGAGAACAGATCCTTGGAGGGACCTGATGGAGCTACCCCTAGTTCTCAACTCACTTAAACACATCCACAGAATCATAAAGGTTGGAAAAGATAACCAAGGCCATCTAGTCCAACCGTTAACCCACCCCGATGAACCATGTCCCTAAGTGCCAGAATTCTACAATTCTTGACTACCCACTTCCCTGTTTCAGTACCTGGCCACTCTCTCTGATGAGAAATCTTGCCAAATTCTCACTCTCTTCCAAAGGAGAACACTATGCGTGTAGTGTTCAGTGCTACTGAGACGACTTGCAGTCATGCCTCTCAACAGGAACTAACGGTCATTTTACTTAAAAGCATATCATGGCTGTTGCTTGAATCCATATCATGTACAATCTGAGCTATCAGTGCCATTAGAAAACATTGCAGACTGACTATCTCATTATGAACATCAAAAGGAAGAGTAAGTGGTCCATTACATCGTGAATTCCAGCTGATCAGATGCAAGTTGTCTGAAAAGCCTTTCAGCTGCCATCTGCTATAGGTATTTAGTATTGGCTATGCTTCCATACATGGTCATAAGTTTAAGTGTTAAAAGAAGAAAGAGCAAGGAAATTGTTTTCAGGTAACAACTGTGAGCAGCACTGTTCACAACTGCATGGATTCAATCTGTTGACATTTTCACTAATATCCAATGCTGGACAATACTGAAGCCATTCTGATTACTTTGAGAATGTAGCAACCAGAGAGAAGTGTAATAAGTTACAACATTAAAACAGAATTTAAAGGGCCTCACAAGCACAGAGATGCATCAACACAGGCCAGTCATACCAACAAAACGTAAGTCGTTCATCTTTTATACTCAGCATCACATCTGTGATGTCCAGAAGGACATACCAGGATCCACGTTTTCATTTACCTCTTCTCTTAACTTTCGAATCAGCTCTGTGTCATTATGATGAGTTTTGATTACTTCAGCTTTGCCACTTGCGACAAGGGAAGCGCTTTCAATGAGATCAGGTCTGAGGGTACCCTGAGCAAGAAAAACCTCTTCAGGTTTCAGATTCATTTCTCCGATAACTTCATTGGCAATCTGTAAGATGGAGAGGAAAAGAGAACTTTTCAGTTTTCAAAGGTCTCCATTGCCAGTGGATTAGGTCATCTGTAGCTTACACAGCTGTGCTACTGAGCGCACAGTGCTTCAGAATGAAACAGTCTAAGACAGAAACCGTATCTAGAACCCATGTGGAAAAAAAGAACTATAGATATTACCTTAACAAATGTGTCACCGATAATCTTTCTTTTTTCTTCAGGACTTGTAGTCATATTTAAGGTCTTGCTAATTCTTTTACGTGGAGTTCTGTCTTCATCAGAGATTGGTAGAGTTGTTGTACCATTATAGAAAGAATGAGCTGCGTTCACCACTGTATGAAATAACAGGAGTTGGTTGGCAAAGCCAATACAGATTTATTTGTAAGATTACAAAGAATAAGAAATACTATTGATCTTAAGAATAGTGCAGTCATTTAAGCGCCGATTGTACTAAACAGACCTGTTTGATACCTCAAGAACGAACTGCTGTAAAAACACGTTATTTCTTTTATCAACATGCTCTAGAGGGCCACTTTTTATATACTATGAGGCTAGGAAACAAGCTCAGTTCTGGTCTCCCCTCTTAGATTACAACCTACTTGCTCCATTTAAATAGTTACAGGGTGGTTGTTAAGCTAAGGCCTTACTGCAACC
>PPHD01010132.1:3147-17286 GCA_002909625.1 Bambusicola thoracicus | reverse complement strand
AAAAAAAAAAAAAAAAAAAAGAATAAATGTAGCTCATAAATGTAATCGAGTTTCTTGTTAGAGCCTGCCCATTGTAAGATTCCAGTTATAATGGCATGAATTAACCTTTCAAAGAGACTACATCACAGATTACACTTTTATTAGCTTTATGATTCTGCTAATCTTTGACTTGGAGCCAGTTAAATCAGCAGTCATCCATGATTTTTATGAGCTCACTTGAACCAGACAAATAAAAAATCAGTCCTGTTCTGGTTTAGTGGTAGGAAACATGCTGAGACTCTCCAGCAGATTAATTGTGGGAAGAGCAGTGCTTTGTATGGCATGGGTCTCATATGAATTCATACCAGCATTGGTTTATCATGATGAGTTTCAGGCTTTTCATTCTTACTGCAAGAGTATTTCTGTAGAGATGAAAGTTAACAAACACTTGGGGAGTTGGAAGAAACCTGCATTAGATGTGACTTGAATAAGGAAGGCAGCCAGGGTCAGCTGAGTCAAAGACCTAGGTCTATACTTATGCAAGTTAAAGGAAAGTTTATAAACTTGCAGGAAAATTCAGATGGGAAAAGATCTCTGAAGGTCTCTGACATCAGCATGTTCAGAGAAGCAGCAGCTGGATTAAATAATATCTAATTTCTTCAGGTAATTGGCTGTAGCAAATAGCAGTGAATATTTCTAATTTTGACAGAATTAACAGATGAAAAGGGAATGTTATCTTCAAGTGGAAAAACAAAACAAAACAAAACCAACACAAGTAGCAATTTAATGCAAGTTTTCAAAATGCATGTTTTTCCTTCTCACAGATTCTGAAAACTGAAGTGGCCACTGTTAATTTTTTAACATGACTATTCTTAGATTATAAACTGTGATAAAAAAGAGTTGCATAAAGGGGTTGGCTCATACACTACATTATTTAGAAGCAGAAAATAAGATTCAAAGTGATAACGTAATAGTGTTTTTTTAAAGCTTCGTGTTCAGCTGGAAAAATGTTGGAGGCAAACAAAATGGATTTTATAAGGCAATATATATATTAATAAGACCGTGTCCATGTAGGTGAAATAAAACGTCTTTGACAGTTGCCTGCTTATTTTAAAACATTTTCTCCATTTAATTCTTCTGATTGGTCTGAGTGATCTGCTATCTTAGTATCAGTAGACAGTTTCTTTTGGCAATAACTGCTGCATTCCTCAATGTCTAACTACTGTAAACCTGCATTGCACTATTAAAGAACACCTGTCTAGAAGCACAGGCACATTTTATGAATTTTTAATATGAGCTGTTCTGTTAATGACAAAGATTGAGAGCTCCAGCTACCTCCCAGGTTGTCAACTTATGGGGAAAACCTTTAAATATGAAAGAAACAACATAATAGGCAGCTAAGAGGATGATAAGGTCTGTGTTGTTAGAGTAAGACTAGGTTTGATTTTCCACCTTCTACAGACAGTTTTGGAATGATGAATCCTGGCCAACCATGATACAAGGGGACCTGGTGTGTTTACTGAACACAGTAATCAATCACAGTGGTATTGGAATGTCAGACATCTAAATACAGAACTTGTCAGGGAACTTCTATCAAAAAACGCTGATTGTTTGGGAATGAGTTTTTTCTTGTGATTTGTAATTTGTTGCATTCACTCTCCTAGTAGATAATGTGCTATGTGCTAATAGATTATTTTCTATGATTTACTGTTGTTGTATGGCTTTTTATCTGATACAACCCCATAAAGTTACCAAAGGCCGTATGTGCAAGTATACAGCAATGACTGGGAGCTCTGTTCAGTGGAGCACCTGAGCTAGCTGAACTGGAACTATGTGTCAAGAGTAAAAAGTGAGTGATAGTGGTAGGAGACTCCCCCTGCATGTGGGGAACAAAGGCCTCCCACCTGCCCAACCTGACCTGCTGTCTAGGGACCGTGTTCCAGATGCAGTGTCGTAGGGCATGGGAGATCAGACAGCGGTCTCTTCCATACTGCCAGTGAGGAGGAAAAGCCTGAGGAGGACTGGCTTAATCCTGTGGGTAAATATTGGCTGCACAGCAATGTCAGCAACAGGATTTGCTTTCAAGTGACTGTAAGACTCTCTTTGAGCATCAGGACTTCTTAGAAGTGGATTCACCTGACCAAATAGGGCAAGTGTATCTCTGCCAAGAGGCTGGACAACATGGAGAGGAAACCTTTAAAGTAGGAATGCAGAGGGAGGGAGAGAATGACCAACAGCTATACAAGAAAGTGTCCAGATTGGAAGGACAACATCCAAGCAAAGGGAGCAGCATGATATGAAAAGGAGTCACTCATCAGCAAAACAAGCTAAGTGAGATCACATCAGACATAAGCACAAAAGTAAAGGAGTGAGAGGAAGGATTTTTTTGCCTTTTTGCAGAAATTAGCACAGCTTGTTGCCTTTCTGTCATTCTGTGCATAATCATTTATGACTTGGGCTCATGTATTCTCCGGTGAAAGGACACAATCACACACACTTGCTTAGGATTAATGATGGGCTGTGCTCTCCTTGGTGTTGTGGTAATACATCATCTCACATAATTGGAGCACTGCCATGGATAGACAAGAGGCTTGTTAGGAAGGACAGGTTGCAAGAGCAAGAAGGGAGAGTGACCTTTTATGTAAGAGTAGCTGGGCCAAGGATGTCTGCCTTGGGAAGGGTTCTGTGAGAGCTTGTGGGTCAGAATTAGCACGTAAACCAGAATGTCTGATATTGTTTTGGATGTCTGTGGTAGACCAGCTGATCAGGAAGTAGTAGATGAGGTGTTCAGACAACTAGAAGAAGCTTCATTTTCACAGGCTTCAGTTACACAGGTATTTGCTAGAGGGACAATAAAGTAGGACATTTTAGGAGGTTTCTAAAGTACAATGGTGACAGCTTCCTGAAACAGATGATCAAATAGGTGATGTGAGATGCTCTGCTTGACTTCATATTTTCAGGTGATCCAGGAGGAATATGGAGACATAGTCTGAACATACAGAGATGGGATGAGGAAAGCCAAAGCTCACCTGGAGTTCAGTCAGGAAAGGAATGTAAAGGTCAACAAGAAAGTTATCTATAGGTACATTAGCAGTAAATGAAAAAATAAGGAAGACCTGGGCCTACAGCTGAACCTGATTCCACAGGGAATCTGGTGACAAAAGGCACAGAAAAGTTTAAGACATACTCGGTGCCTTCCTTGTCTCAGCCTTTACCAGTAAGATCGGCCTTTGAAAATCCAATGCTCTTGAGGCAGGAATGTCTGGATCAAGGGAGCCTTATTGTTAGTGGAGGAAGGTCAGCTTAAGGAACATTTAAACAACTGGGCATACACAAGTTCATGAACTCCAATGGGGTGCACACATAGAAGCTGGTTGATGCTCCCACTTGCCACTCTTGAGAATCTTTGAAAGATCATGGTGACTAAAATAGGTTCTTGACGGCAGTAAGAGATTAAATGTCACTCTTGCCTTCAGGAAGGACAAGAAGTAAGATCCAGGGAAGTGCAGAGTATCCAGTCTTTGCTCCATCTTTGTCAAAGCAATGGAGCTACTATTCCTGGAAACCATGTCAAATCATACAAAGGACAAGAAAATGACAAGGAGAATTCAGCATGACTACTGATCTTATTGTGGAGTAGAAGGGACCTGAGGTGCCAGTGGTGAAGCTGAACATGAGATAGTGATATGCCCTTCCAAGAAGGCCAACAGCCTCCTGGTCTGCTCTGGAAGGAGTGTTGCCAGAGATAGGTAAAGGTGATACCCTTTCCTTTTGCTCAGTACTGATGAGAAGCATCTGAAGTGGTTTGTCCAGTGCTGGGCTCACCAGTACAAGAGATAGAGACTTACCAGGAATGAGTCTAATGAAAAACCATGAAGATGAATAAGGGCCTGGAGCATCTGTATTATGAGGAGAGGCTGAGAGGGCAGAGGTTGTTCAGCCCGGAGAGAGAACACTAAGGAGGAGATCTTATCAGTGTGTATACATACTTAAAGGGTTGAAGAACCTTTACTCTTTAAGATACTTTAAAACCTGATTGGACATGAATTTGGCCATCCTGACTGTGGTTGGAGCAAGGGGTCTGGAATAGGTGATCTCTAGAGGTGCATGCCAACCTCACCAGTTATGTGGACTACTGACAACAGTCTGGCATCACCTAGACGTGTTTGTATCTGGTCATCATTCCATGCAGTCATTCTCTTATTTGACGAGTCTTCTTTGTGCTGAAATAGCCACTGTAATACCCATGTTATAAGGTAAGCTACATTTCAGTTTTAGTGCTGGGGAAACAGAGGCAGAGACAATTGCCTACGTAGATTCCTCAGACTATTGTCGAGATCTCAGCAGCTATGTAGGATGTCTTTTATCTTAACTTCTGCTGCAGTTTCATACTTGACTCAGATTTGTGTAAGAAAACCTAAGTGCATTTCAGTAGCTGCTAGCTGAATTCTCCCTTCTTTATAAGTCTCTTCTTTCTTTAATGGCTTTAAGCTATCAACAGAACTTTTGAAAGATAAAAAAAGAACTATTGAAAGATAAAGAAAGAACTTAGAACTCTATATTTATGAAGTTATATCTCCATTGCAATGGTGCAGCATTTTAGAATGTGTTTTAGTAATAAATAAATGCAGTCATCTGTAGAGCTGCTATCTCTGAAACACCATTACTCAGCCTTTCCCTTTCTTCTTTTCCTCAGCAGGTAGCAGAACAGGAATACTGAAGTATTAGTCATTTGAAAATGATAAAGTATATGGGAAAGAAGGGGGATTAAGTAGAGGCTTAAAATGTCAGCCTGCTGTGCCACTATAGGGAAGAATGAAAAGAGAATATCAGACTGCTGCAAGAAGTAGTTAATAATAATAAATGAAGAACTTGTCAGCAGGGCTAAGAATTTAAAACTGTTATTTGTTGTAATTGATGAAACTATCAGAGCCCCATTTATGAAGGAAAGAAACAGTCCAGCCACACAGGAGTAAGGACTCTGACCACAAGGAGAGTGAAGAACTAAATGCCTGTCATAATATTCCTTACAGCACATAGCAGTCTTATTGCTAGCAAAGAGCAATAAAATGTGCTCCTTTTTGGCATGACCACAGGTGGCTTATGGAGCTGCCACCTGCCGGAAGGAAAGCCCCATCTGTGCAAAGACAGATGTGTCAAAGGGTCTGGCTGTAGCCTCTTGTCTGTGGACACACATTAATTTCTGCCCAATTATTTACCTGTTCCTAACCTCAAACACCCACCCATAGCACTTCTGTGATTATTAGAACTTTCACATAAAAGAGTCTGCTGTTAACACCTTTGGAAATCAGTGTGAGCACAATTATTTTTTTCGAAGGCAACAGAAATAGGTCCAAAATATGTGGTGTCTAAGCATTTGAATTTGTGACACTTCGTGTTTACTTTCAAATATTCTGAGTTGTGAAATACTGTAGAATAGTGGTTTTACCTAAGCATTAAACTGAATTTATTGCTGCTTCTCTAAACCTTACAGCTCTTCAGTGTACTGGTCTACCCGCAAATGTTCACTGAAATATAACTGGAGGAAGGTACTGATTTTTTTTAGAACTAGACTTTCTTTCTACTCAAATCTGCACTGCCCAAAGGGGCAGCTTTTAAGAACCTGAGAGGATCCGTCTCTGTTTGAGATTGTCTTTCCTAAGAGGCAAATTGATGAACAGAGATGAACAGGGGGCCTTTTTTTCATTTCTAGAACAGGAGAGATGAAAGCTAATAAGAGAGCAGATTCAGACAGCCTTCTCAGTATGAGGAAAGTAGGGCTATGGGCCTTCTGGAGAGCTGCTCTTTCTAACGCTGCACAGCTACTCAGTGACGTTTTATAAGGATTTCCACCCTGGGAAAGCACTTCTGTAGACCTGAAAGGTAAGACTGCTGGGAATGGAAAACAGCTTCCCCTTCCTTTGGCTAGATACAATGCCAGCAGCTTTTAGTTTTGTCCATCTGACAGGGAACTTTTTTTTAGCTTCTTTGGTATTTGTCAGAAGAGTAATGATGTGTGGATGAGGCAATGGCCTACTGATTCCATGGCAGCTGTCTGCAGGAAGGTAACACTTTTTTTCCAAGTGAAGGAAAGTTGGATATGATTTTCAGGAAGAGAAAGATGCATCTTGGACATGAACAAAGAACATCAGGAGGAATGTACTCCAGTGCAGAAAGCTACTCTGCTGTAGTGCACTTTGGCATTATCCAGAAGTCAAGGTTGGAAAAAAATCACTTGTTGACTGTGTTTTAATTTGAGCTTTACTTAGATATTTCAGTGGAAATGTTACTCAGTCCATCATTAATATTTAAGTCTTATGGTCTGAAAATAAGCACAAAGAAAATAAGGATTGTGTTTTGGTGTGATTTGGTTTTCACTTCCTTCAGATCTTTGCTCCCTTTGCATTTTAGTTTATCTTAATTCTCTTTATCATCTGATACTCCCATTGCCAGTACTTTTAATCTGCGGAAAGATGCTTGCTTTTCTACCTACCTCAGAAATCAAAACATACCTCCAGATCTCTCAGTGAGCAGCTCACCTTAAAGATACCAGATGAAGATGCCATGGAGCAGTCATGAAAAGCATTCAGAAAAGATATATTGGTTTGTTGTGCCAGAATCCTGATTCTTGTCAGGATTGGATGCTGCTTGTCATATGAGGAATAGGTTTTCCCTACAGCTCCTATGTAAGTGAAAATAGTCGTTAGACTAAAATGCCTTTAGAGTACATGACAGATTTAACAGCTTTTATGAACCATTTGTACAGTGAAATACCATCAGTCAGTGAGCCATTCTCAGTATTTTATGGCAACTTGGAAATTGTTTTAGCCAAGGGCAGGGTTTCAGCTTTCAAGGGGGTCCTTCTGTTGGACAATTCCATGGGCAACAGCCTTATGCAAATAAAATGTGTGTGTGCCAGTCAAATCAATTTTGCACACCATTAGCATGCTATTTCAAAACTAAGCTGTAGTCTTGTGTTTGGTTACTGAAATTAAGTGGGTAATAAAGTACAACTAGATTTTCCAGTATTTCTGATGCCCAGGATGACTCACATCAGATAGTCAAGATTAAGGTCTGCTGTCAAAAAGAATCAAATACGGAACAGCTCTTTCACAGAAGGACACATTCTGCTTCAAGTCAGAAGGAGACAAAACTCGGGACCAAATTCTCACTAAATTATTTTGGAGTTGCTCTGAATTTTACTAGAGTTTTATGATGTTGCTATATTGCAATACCTAAATAGATCAACAGGTTTCATAAATTCAGAGAATCTAGTACAGACCATTAGATGCTCCAGACAGTGAAAAGTAAATTCCATAACTTCATCCAGAAACTCCTGTTTTGTATACAGTGACTTATTCATGACTAAAGCACCTTTTTCATAAAAGTATCTCATGTGGTGCAAAGATGGCATGGTAGGACAACTGTCCCACACACACCCCTCTTTATACATTATTTGGGTGCATTACTTGAGTCCCAGCGCTGCCGACTCTGATCCCCATACTCACTGCAGCATCATTAGGCTTCAGGAAGATTTTAGTCTGTTGGTTTCTAAGGAAGTTCCTCGCTCTTAATATAGTCACTGTCAATTCTAACCTGAGCTCAGGTGTATTTTAGGAAAAAAAAAAATCTCATTTTTTGAGGATCAGACTCAGAAACCTGTGATGCACAGTTTGGAGAATAGTTCACCAAGGACATCCTGGTAGACTGTTTTATATTTCCTACCCCTCCTCTGGGCAGTTTCATGATATGGAAAGAATTCAGTGTTTTGTGTTTTGAAGAGTAAGTGACAAATGTTCCAAGTTTTCCAAGCAAACAAGCTCTTTCAAAGCATCTGTTTCTAGCAGTGGCTGTTTGTATAATTCTTGAATTATGAAAGTATTTGTAACGTGTTGGGTGCTGGATTTTGTGGAGTAGATAAGAGATTCATCCATGAGTCCAGAGGGCAATTCCAGGATTTTCTGTCTGCTTTGGGAAAGCCCTGAATGCATAGACCATCCATCCCTGGAACATAACTCATCACTCCACTCTATGTGGACTCTGTATGGCCATTCGTGTCTGCCACTGGAATATCTCTTATTCTCCTCTACTTGTCTTGCTCTTCTTAGTTGGAAGATCAAGATCTTAAAACTTGAAGATACATCAAGCTAAAAAAAAAATCTTCTCCTTGAGAGAGGACTGTGTAGATATTATTGATGTTTTTACATACCTGAATGCTAAAATATTTCAGTCATGGTCTCTTCATTTGAAAATGCTGAGTCTGCAGACACTCTGATGGGAAGGGAAGGGAAAACATGGGGAAATGTGGGAAAATGTGCCCTTTTCTTCTTCTAATTCAACGTCACAACATATCTATGGTCTGCTACTGTTACTAAAAAGAAACATTTAGAACAGATGTCATTTTAAGACAGGCTTTTCTCATAAGAAAATTACTCTCTGCCATAGTTTGTTGATCATTTTAAGGAGTTAATTGCTGGAAGCAGCAGTTTCCTGGCTGTGTGCCATTTGGAATTGGATGGAGCATTAATGCCACCTGCCGAAAAGCTCATGGGATCTGCTTGAGGGAAAATACATATTATACTTGGGGCTCAGAGATTTTAATAATACTTTGTGATAACATCCTCTCTGTTCAAAAATAAAAATAAAAATTTTGATGTGTTATCCCTTTTGACAAATGGAAGTTTAATTCTTCTTTGTCTCCTAGCTTCTATGAATTTTCTCAGATTTATCAGGAAGGCTATCAAACCCAGTGTTATTCCATGCTTCTGAGATTTCAAAGGAAAATAATATTATATGCATTAGGCTTTTCTAAGCGAAGGTTCTTAATTTTAACACATAGAAGAGCCCTGCCAATTTCACAGGTCATTGTGAGAGCCTTTGTTAACACAGCTTTTCCTTTTACTGTTAAAAAAACAAGTTTTTACCCTAAAAGGAAAATAAAGAAAAGAAAGAAAACAGCTACATGTACATGTTGCTGGTGTATGTCTGAATGTTGCTAAAAGTCCCCGTGTTACTGTGGGAGAAAGTGTCAAAAGCCTTGCTGAAATCAAGGTAGACGACAATCACTGCTCTCCCCATATCTATCCAGACAGTGGTGACATCATAGAAAGCTAACACGTTAGTCGAGCATGATCTCCCCTTGGTGAATCCATGCTGACTACTCCTGATAGCCTTCTTCTCTTCCAGTTGTTTGGAGATGGCATCCAGAACAAGTTGTTCCATCACCTTCACAGGGACAGAGGTGAAGCTGACTGGCCTGTAGTTTTTGAGATCCTCCTTCTTGCCATTTTTGAAGATTGGAGTGACACTGGCTGTCCTTCAGTTCTCAGGCACCTCTCTTGTTCTGTGTAGAAATATAGTGTATGGTAGCGGAGGATTTGCTCTATCAAGTAGTGATGGTGTGCTCTTTGTATCTGTTGTAGTTTCCATGGAAATAAATAGGTGGCATTACTTTTGAAGCAACCTAAGTATATCATTCGCTCAATATGCTACATATGTGGGCACACTGTGGATTATTGTAAATGGTATGTGGATTTTAATACAGGAAGATCAGAGAAGATTCAATAGCTGCACACTAATAGTGGGTAATATGAACAAAGCAAGGACCAGATTACAGTGTGATAGGATCAATCAGGAGTGAAAGACTAAGGAAAAGAGCCAGTGCCACAATTACCACTTCCTTTTAAACTTTGCCTCCTTCAGTCATCAGTTCATTGCTAGACTATATTTTTGACAGAGGAACTTTATGCATTACATAAGATTTGAGCACAAGAAATGGTATATTCTTTGTGTGCTTTCTTAGTGTCAGAAAACAGAAGATAAAGTCCTATTGGCGTGAGCACATAGATGCATTCTCTGTGACTGATCATTTAAATTATCAGAGTGGTTACTTTTCCCTCTGTTATCAGTGGAGTGTGAAATGGGCACTCTGTATGTTGCTATTTTAAAATTTCCTTCTGGAAATACCTCTCTTCTCCAGGTCAGTAGCTACTGCCAAGGTACAAGCCTAGGAAATAGGGGCATTGTCAGTCATTTTCCCAAATGTGTATACAGAATGTCAGGGAGCAACTCATGCTCATGACCAGGTAATCTTGCATGTGTTGAAACCACCATTTCTTTCTGCTGGATTTAATCTGCTTTGAAAGAGATGGCTGTACACAAAATCAGGTTCTTCTAAACTACATCAAACAACAACAAAGACTGTTTTTGCAACCAGGATGAAACTCCCAATGCACTGTTAAACACATGACCAGTGTCAGAAAATGTCTTGGAATTCCAGCAATACTTAAAAAAAAAAATGAACGGATCTTGTGAAAAATACAAGGAGAAACCTTACTTATTAATAATAAAATAACAACAGGCACTGCACAGTTGTTTGTTAGTTTAGATTTGGAATTTAATGTCGCATTAATGCCCCCTGCTGATAAGCCTTCAAAAATCTATTTTGGATTTAAGGAGAAGCAGACATCATGCTCAGTAGATAATAGTACTGTGCATCAATACTTGCCTTAAATTAAAAAAAAAAAAAAATTAAAAAATCCATCATATCTCTTACCATAACTTAATTCAGCTCAAATAAATCATATTGCTTTTAAGTCTGCCCCACAAAAAAAGCTTATGATGTGCAAATTAACAGAAAAAAATCTTTACAATTAACACACAACACCCTTTCTACCATTTGTTTTGCAGAAAGGATACAGTGAAGTGCTATAGCCATGTGTATAGCCAAATCTTAAAGGAGAGAGAGTGTCTTCAAAATTCCATAAGGAGTCAGATAATTACAATGAAATGTGGCTTGCCAAAATAAAGTAATTGAGAAAGGTTGAACAGAGATATTGCCATTCAGGGCTAAACTGCAGGGAGCTAAATGATAGGCCTTTTCATGGCTCTTATTATCTGTCTTCTAGCTAAGAAAAGATATCATTAGTATTGATTTTTATAGACTCTCTTGCATTTGGCAACATGGGTATTACATGATTCCATAAAATAGCTGGGGATTCATTTCCTCGTTCATCAAGCCACGGGGGAAGTGCTTTTTCTCCACCACTGGTGATTAAAAGAACACTGCTGTGCTTCTTCCAGTTTGCAGTAACACCTGTAGTGGAAAGTCTGTGGTGGTAAGCCTTGCCTCCTGTCTTAGCTACATGCAGTCTTGTGCAAGTGTCCATAGCACTGACTGTCCATAGCTCATAGATACATCCGCTTCAGCGTGCAGTGAAGAAACCTGTGTTGTCCCTCTCAGACATGAGGGAGCAGTGAATTAGGCCTTTCACAGGTCATGCCCATGCTAAGAGGCTGCCCAAAGGCATCCCAGGTTGGCAGGAGCGTGATGAATGCATTGGGAACAGAGTTGGGGTGTTACAAGATGAAGCACTGGGCCATGAATCCCATGGTGAAAGGTGTGGCAGGGTGAGACTGAGGTATCCCCATCCATCCCTGGGTGTCAGAACTCAGGTATTCTGTCAGGATACCCTTGCCAGCTCTGCTCTCCGTCATTATCCACAGCTTGCACAAACACTGCCATATAAATGTAGAAATCTGTGTATTTTTCTCATCCAGGAGGAGCTTGGGTAGACAGTGAGGGCAAAAACCTGTTGCAGCTCATAGCCATGTGGGCATTTCATGCAGCACAATTTCATATTTGGCATATTCTGGCTAGTGTGGTGTAGTACTGGGGCTTTAACAGAAAAGAGTGCGTGGAAAAAGGCGGGCAAATTTTGTAGTATTAAAGCATTCATTTTTATCAAGGAGAGAAGATCTACTTCTTCTGTAATAGATGGTCAGCAGCCCAGGTTTTGAAAACAGAAATCTCCATCTCTTGAATTGTCACCACAAATGAGAAGTGCACTGAAAAATAGGATATGTGGGATAGAGAGAAAAGGGCAAGCTGTTATTGATGTCGGTTTCTGAGTTGATATAGAGTGTGTCAGAGATCAGTGATCTAGGAAGATTCATCAACTGAGATTTTTTGACAGGACAGTATCATGTGATGCTATCATGTGATATGGCATCATGTCTCCTCGGGAGCTTACACACCTTTTGGTGTTGGTATCAGAGAAACTATCCCAAAGGTTAAAATGTGCTCTAATGTCCTCGTTAGCAGCCTGAGAGGGCAGGCAGCCAAGAAGTCACTGAGGTTGTCATTACTGCTCCATCTGAGGGATGTTTCCTAAGGTTTTCTCCCTCTTCCTGCTGCAGCCCCATGTTTCATTTACTGGTACAACTCCTGTAGGAGTTGCTTTTAAGAGGTGCATACCCCATCATGCCATGTGCGTTGAGGTGGTTTTCCTCCTGTCTTCTTAGCAGCCCCCAGAGAATCAATGGAGAGAGAAATAAAATCTGTTATGAACAAATACATCTCTAATAGAAACTGAAAATAATGCTGGAGATCATATGCTGCTTAGATTTTTGTGTTATTATGGAGAACTATTGACTTTGAAAACAGAAATGCCAGGATAAAAATATGCTTTTAATTAACAGGTGTAACTCAGGATTATAGGCTGTAATGGAGCTCCACAGCTGGAGTTCAGAAATCTGCCAGCTCTGCACCAGTCTTGCAATACACTGGACTCACTATCTCCATTTATTCCTGTCCTATCTCGGTACTTGAGCAAATGGAAGAATAATTAATGCTTTGGGCTTAGTTTATATTCATGTTCAGACCTTGGGTACATAAAAGCTATTATGCTATTAAAATACACAGCGCAACATGTGGTTAGGCTTTCCTCCTTCTTTTATGCTGACAGTTTCAGCCTATGATCCATGGGTCACAGTTACCTGTCAAAAAAAAACAGGCTTAAGTTTATTGTATAAATATCACTGGCAAAACGTAAAGATCTACAAATGAAAAGGCTGAAACCTTGCTTTGAACTGAGAGAGCTAGATTGGGTTGAATTATACTTGATAATCAGTGTGCCTCATACTGCAGTTCAGTTGATTTCCTGTGTACAAAAAAAAAAGTTATTTTAGTTGAAGAACTTTTATATCTTTATGTCTCTGATGCCATTGGGAATTCTTTACTGCTTTAACACAGCTAGATTTGGAGAAATCTGGCTTCCTCATAGGCGGGCTCTTAGGTAGTTTCGCATCTCTGCAGTGTAAGAGGAACCTGTAGCAGATAGAAATTCTCCAAGGACTGGCTATAAAAAGGAAGCTGAGATTGTTTTCAACCGTGTATCAGTATATTCAGAGACCACTATAATCTCATGAAAAATATTTTCTGAAACATATTAATTAGGAACATGTAAAGTCCCTTTTTTGTCTCTGAGAGTGTCTTCTTCAGTCTTATGAACTATACCTAGTCCAAACTTAATTACCAGAATGGTAAAACTGGACTATTCATTCTTGAAATGGACTAGTAGGAAGCTCAGTAGAGATCAGTCTGCTTTCTACACAGCCCCAGCCTCAAAGGCCCATGTATGCTGTTAGCATTCTGAGATGTTTTCCACGTGCCACGTTGCCAACGTGTGCCATGTTGCTGCTGGAACAAAAAACTCGTGTAGCAAAGCTGTGCCCTGAAATTGTCTGTTCTCAGGACAGACTTGACTTTGCACCACAGATCCTAGAGAAAAGTGATCTCAAGATCAGACTGCAAAGGCAGTTATCTCAGGTGATGGATCAAAAATGCTTCTGAGTAGTGGCAGCTCTGATAGATCACGGGCTTTCATATTTATTCAGGCACAGCATAAAATACGTAGTTATTCTGCATGATTAAACTGTTCGCTTGGAATTACTTTACTCTGAGGGCTGCTCTGAAAGAAATGCTTCTTATTTTATGTTGCTGGCTCACATCACCAGAGGTGGATATTGGTCATGTGGCAGCAGAGGTTGAACTTTTCCACCCATATCACATTACATGTCGTTGCCATGTGACGGATGGCAGCAGAGGGGCAGTTTGACAGAATGGTGCCTGACATGGAAGAGCAGCTTGAGCAAAGGTGTGGAACTGAACTCCTCCATGTGGAGAAAAAATGATACCCAGTTGTAGTTGAGAATTTACTATATCTAATGCTCTTTGTATCTGTTGTGGCTTCCAGAGAAATGAGTAGAAGACATTATGCCTTCAGAGCAACCTATGTACTAGGTGGAAGTTCAGCTAAGTTATTCTTGCTGTCTCCAAGTATTATTTCATGATGCATTCCTCTAGCAGCTGTGACTTTT
>PPHD01010131.1:0-19940 GCA_002909625.1 Bambusicola thoracicus | reverse complement strand
GAGTCCCTGCTGCCCGCTGGGGGCTCCTGGCACAGCACCATGCAGGATGACAAGGAGCACGGCTGTAAAAATTGCCAGCTGCCGACAGACGCCATGGGAACAAAGCGAGGGCCGAAACGCGGCCGGTGAATCATCTGCTGCGGGTCGGTCCGACCAGTTTTCAGTCCCACACCCGAGAGCAGACAGCCCAGCACTGTGCAATCCTAGGCAAAGGGGTGGGGGAGAACGGGAGCAAAACGCGCTAGACAGGAGGGACGGCTCCCCAACGTGGCCCTGGGGATGAGCTCGGAGAGGCAGCAAGTCGCAGCCTGCTGCCAGAGCCCTGCTGCTGCCTCCCCTCCCACACCCCATGCTCCTGCCGTGACCTTCCGCCTTGCCACCGCTCCCTGCGGCAGGACCTGGTGCCCACAGGTACAACGGGAACCTCAGCGGGTCCCCATGGGGAGCAGGGAAGAAGGGTTAGAGAGCAGCAGGGCCGGCTGAGTTGCTGTGCGCTCAAGGGAGGGATGGGGGGGAAAAAAAACAGACCTGGCTGCAGTCCAGGGGGGGGCAGTGAGGCTGCTTGGCTCTGAGTGCCGAAGGTCTTCACCTCAGGTGCACGGAAACAGAGCTTCACCGTGTGGTGGGACTCCACTCTTGCAGCAGGATGTGCAGGCTGCACCGGGAGAGCCAGAGAGAGTGTTACGGGCACCGCACATCTCTGCTGTGTGGGAATGAACAGACAACCAGGTACGGTCACCCCGGGACACCCTGCGCCACTCACAGATAACTTTTTCTGCCAGGGAGTCATGCCCTGCTGAAAAGGGTTAAAACAATCTGTTTTCAATAGCTTCATCTTATATTGAGTTTATCACCCAGAATAACCCATAGGAAAAGCACATTTTAAGTGCGGTTTTTGACTGTGGTTAACCCAGAAATCAGGGACTCGATCTCAACTCGATGACTACGCCAACCCGTAGCAATGCAGCTATCCCCACCGAGCGGGCTGAGCCCAGCTGTGCAATGGTAGCTCCTACCCAACACCTCTTCCTAAAGCACGGAGGTCTCTGAAGAGGTGGGGCATCTGAAGGGCATCTGGCGGCTCAAAGAATCCCAGAATTGGAGGTAGGCATCGTTACATACCCATCATTTTGTATCTGTCTGTAATCACATATAACTACGTATGACCGTTATTTAACTAAGTCAGTTGCTCACAGCCAGCTCTAGACAGGGAAAACGGGCTGGGGAGCATAAGCTATACGAACAAAAGCAAACACAAAAACCCTGTTTAGACCCTTCAGCTGAAGTGTTCTGCTCGAGAAGCCGGTCTTGAATTTATCAGCCTATTCTTCGAGTAACCCTGAAGAAGCAGGGAACAATCACACCATGGCTGCAGCTGTAATCTGCGAGCTGCACTTCTGCAGCTACAATAGCAACAGCCAGAGCATCTTTTCCTCCCCCCTCTCTCCAGCTAATTAGGATTTCCCACGCGCGAGTTTGTTTTTACAGGAGGAAAGGCCTTCCTTTGCCTTGCTTTCCTCTTTTCCAGTCACAGCTCTGTTTGGGGGAGCCTGCAGCAGCAGCAGGGCCCGCCAGGCTCCATCAGGCAGGAGAGCAAAGCAAGCCACGCTGAAAGTAGAGCACGAACTCCCCTGTGATCCCAGCAGAGCTCCCTTGTTCTCATCTACCTGTTTGGGTTGCTGAGAAGAAACCAGAGCCTATTATCAGGCCTGCTTCTTTGTCAGGTGCTTCTTTGATGTAAATTCAACCGTGATCAAATGTGCTGATCGCAGCAAACAGCCACGGAGTAAGAAACAGGCAGACTGCGCGGTGACCTGCAGAGATTACAGCAAGCAGGGCTGTAGACAAATCAGGATGATTAAAACACAAATGAGCTAAGAACTCTTGTGAGAAGTACTCAGGGAGACAGAAATAAGCAATGCAGACAACAACTAAGAGAACAAGGCAGACTAAAGACTGAGGAGACCCTACTGGTCCATCAGTGAAAGGTCGCTTCTTTTCCCTGCCCCCCAGTGCTTCAGTGTTACCCTAATGCTTCAGCACCAGGTTTGCTGGTAGGGAAGCCAGTGGAAAGGATGTCCTAGTGTATTTTAGAGTGCTGAATTGTGCTGTGGCAATTGCAGAACCAATTCAGCCCTTGCAGAGAAAGGCAGGCCTTTTTGCTTCTTTATCCCCCCTTCCATAAAAACTTCTGGTGAGTTGCTAACAGGAATCAGAACTGCCCCGCTACTCCATACATCTGCAGCAGCCACCTTCACCCACAACCCATCCCATTCAGGGAAAGCCAACCTGGAGCAAATGGCATTATTGTTTGTCATCTTTCAAGCAGTGTTAACTTTCCCAAGTGCAAAAGACTAGAAGGCTTGTGAGGCAATAGGTGGGGATTAGACACCCAAACTCATTAAGAAAAAACAGAACACCTGAGAAAAGCACTGTTCCCACTCACCATCCTTCCCACAGCAAAATGAGGCCTGCTGCCTTACTGTCCCACAGCTTTGAACAACACTCATCTCCCTCAGAACAACAAGGAGGATTCTCCAGCAGCAACACCGGGACACCTGTGAAATTCTTCTTGGAGACATGCTAAAATCCCCCTTGCTGCTGCATACCACTGCTCTTTCACTACTCCTTGTAAACCAGGGTAGTGACGCTTTGTTCACGCTCACCAACAACGGATTTTAACTCTCCTGATGAGAAGTAGCAGAAGGAGACACCAGAGAGGACGATTTCTGGACACAAATGCTATTATTTACAAATCAGATTTCAGGTATTCGCCAACCCTACCCCTATAGGCAGCACTGCTCATGCAGGTAAGGACAGCTATGGTGCTAAGAGCACCTAAGGGAACGTCCAGCACCCATTCATCTCAGAGCTCAAAGGAAAGTCCTGATCTCCATCCTACAGCCACTCTGATCTCAAATGAAGGAGGCTTTCACGACGAGGGGAAAACTCAAGCACACCCAGCACAAAATGCCACCGGTTTCCTGAGACAGACTCATCTCCTGTGCCAGCAGGGTCCTCCAGCAGACTGCAGAAATGAAACACTGGGAAGAAAAGGAGTCTGTGCCAGCTGCAACGGGCCTACAAGCTGGAAAGGCCTGAACTCCCTACCTCTTCGGTCCCGGACTGGGGAGAGTTGGCTCAGGCTGCCTCCTGAATGAAAGAGCAGCTTTCCTAATGACTGAGCTCACACTGCCAGCCCGCTAAGGAGCTACATTGATTGGAAACCTAAAGGACAGCTGTTAGTTCCTCCCTTTCCACCCTGCTTTCTCCTCCCTGGCCAAAAGAGGAGGAAAGTTGCCAGAATGAGCTTCATGTAGGTGGACAAGGAAAGAGAGGGTAAAAAAAAAAAAAACCCACAACAGAAGAGGAGGGAAAATTGTACCTTTGAAAGTAGCCAGACATGCTGCTTTTTTCTGTCAGAACAGGGCAGCTTTGTCCAAGAGACAGCAGAGTGACCTGTAATAGTCTCAAACTGCTGCAAAACACCCGTTACCAGCTGCAGGTGATTCTTAACTCAATCCAGCATTAACAAAGTGACAAAAGGCTTTGGTGCTCCTAATGAAAACTCAGTCCCCGCACTCAGTGGAGTAACGCTCAACAAAGAAAGAAAACCTACCACAAAGATTGGCTTTCTTGTGCAAACAGGTTTTAAGGCCAAGTTGCTGAGACTTGGACAAAACATTTTATGAGATTCAGGCTGGGGAGGGTGACGAAAGGGAGAGTTTGAAGGCACATGCTGGGGATACCCCATGTCTATTTTCAACTTACTTCCTGAACAGCCAAGTTTTTGTATCTGTACCACGGCTCCTGGAGTTTAAGAACCGAACACCATCAGAAAATCTTAGGGATCATGAGCCAACCTTCTGAAGGAGCTGTGAGATACTTCCACTACTCAGCTTCTCTGTCATCTGCTCCCAGCACTCTCCCCTGAAGTGGAGTGAAGAGCCGAAGGGCCATTGGGAGAGATCCAGCATAACCTGTTGCCTCATTTTCTGTGAAGTCCTTACACTGGTGCACCTACAGGAGTAACAAAGTCAGCAGTGCAACTACACTTTCAGTAAAAAACTGCCCTCCGATAGCTAATCTAAATTTCCACTCCTTTAGATTAAAAGCATTCCCCCTTGTGCTGTCACCACCTACCTTACGTGCATCACACTGAGGTTTGCTATGCTCTCTGCATTACAGCAGGAGGCCACAGTTACCTGAGGTATGCTGGACAGCGTTTCCTACAAGGCATCCTCCTGAGCAGTTGAAGGCCAGTCAAAGATTAAGGTCTGATCCAAAGCACTTGCTTTTCTCCCTTTGTTTAATGCCTTCCAAGTGCCGAAGACAAGCTCAAGTAAGACAATGCTTCCTGCCATTTATAAGATTAAGGCCATCTTTAAAACCACACCTGGTTTCAGTAGCTGCACTCACTGCAGTACTCCACTGTCTGAAGGAAACAGACTGTTTGATCACTTGCAGGTTTAAAGAAAAAAACTACTGAGATACATTTCACTGGAAAAGTTGAGACAAAGGCACAGACAGGGCTACTGAGCAGGGCTGAAACTGCCCCTCTGCTTCCCTCCTTCCCCATTTAATAAACTTCATTGCTTTAAATTGCTTTATGTACACAATGACAACGATGCCAGTAGGAAACCCACTTGTACTGGGAGCAAATTTGCTTGCTGGAGTAAACCAAACAAACACTTGCAGTATGGGACTATGTGTGTGTGTCTACTAACAAACCCCTGCTGTTGTAAGCCCTAAAGGGTAGAGAGCAGCCACAGCAGCTGAACTGCATCAACGCAGGTGGAGCACCGTTAGCAGCAAATGCCCCCTTTGTCATACATCAGCAGGAACACAGGTGGCAGCCCAGCTGAGCACCTTAGGGCATACAGGCCAGAAGGGTCAGCTTCATTTTGATATCTCAAGTTTGGTTTTCTGCATGTGTGCATACATATTCTAAACATATAAAATTAGGGCAAAAGTATCATTAAGCACAGGGGAAACTACACAAAAGAGGACCACTAAGTCTATCTAACCAAACATTCAAAATATCTACAGTACCTGACTCTCCTTTGAATTAGTCCTTAGTTACTCATTCTTTTACCTTCCGCAGGACCACGGCCTATTCCAGTTGAAAGAAGTATTTTTTTGCCCCTTCACATTCTACAAGTAGTCCCACGCCTTATTTAAGGCACACAGCCCAATTCCTACGTGTACTGTTAGGAACCTCTAGGGGATATTTGCCCTAAAATTAGGAGAGTAGAGTCCAGATAAGAAACAATGGATCTGCAGAGGAAGATTCAGAACCCCAATATAGGAATACATCTCTTGGGTGACCGTATAGCGAATGCAGATGGAAGACAGTGAGCATCCACCATGCCTGTGAGGTATCTTTGACACTTATCAGTTAAGTGCTTCCCAGACATCACTGGCAAACTTCAAAGATGATCGCGGCACATCAAACAGAGCTGATCTCCACAACCCTGCCATAATGCAGGGATATCAACACATCCTGAGAGCTTGAAAACGAGATGACACGATTAAAACAAGAGCTCCAGCAGTTTCAGGTACTTAGCACATGCACCTAACCTGATGTTGCAGAGTCCTTAATGTATAACAAATGAGCAAACGAGGTGCTTCTTTTTCCCTGCTTTCATGTTCCAGGTTCACCTGAGGGAGCACACCAGGCTGCCTGCTGCCTTTATCACCTGTTCAGCACAGGGGCCAGATTACGAACCAACTTCTCTGCTTTTGTAAGCAAACACTCCTGGAAGCTGCTGTACAATTATTACATGCCATATACTACTATAAATTATATTCAAGTATCCTTCTTTCAGACTGCTCTGAAATCTAAGAGATAACTACACAGAGATACAGAAGTGCAGTAGAAGAGTTGTACCTGGAGATAAGCAGTTGCACCAGGGCTGATCCACCTTATACACACTGAGTTAAGCCTCCCTTGCATCCTATGCAGATCCCTGGACATCCAGCTGAAGAGCAGTGATCCTGCAGTCCAACAACTCAACAACAGTCACACAGTGATTTCACAACCACATAAAACCGTATTCAGCAATTCAGTGGGACAAAAGCTTAGCTTCTGTACACACTAATTGCACAGGAGGGCATTTATGTACATTACTCATAAGCTTCATTTTTGGGATCTCAAAATGAACCTGTCAAACTAATAGTATTCTGAGGAAGACTTAGAGCCTCACGTACTGGGGGCAGTGCAGCAGGTGGCAAAGCTCATGGTAAGTCAGCACTGAACCATGGAGTGTCAGAGTGCAGTCTTTTAGATAACACCAGCAGAGTTCAACTTTTCATTGCAGCCATTCAGGGCCCTGCAGCTCTCTTCACAGTGGGAGCTTTGGACTTTGCTTTATGGCCATGTTCCAATCCTGCTGGTTGCATCCCAACCAAGCGTCCTTCGCTGCTTCTGTTGGATGAGCTCAGAAGTGCCTTACTGCTCAAGGACAGTGCTTCTCAAAGTGAACGTGGTACCCCTTGACACGTCAGAAGACAGTGCACAGCAATACATATATGCAGAAAGTACCAGTGACTATACTGCCCACAAACTTAACTGGCCAGACTGAATTAGACAAGGGCCAACTTGTCAGCAGGAGCAGCATGGAAGGGCACTCCCATGTAAACTAGATCTGCTAGACAAAACTGCCTTTAAAAGACAGGAGAGAGGTAGAAGCATCTGTTTGTCCATCCTATAACTGACAAGAAAGAAGGGGTTAGATTAAACAAGCAGCTGAAAAGCAACACTGCATTTTAAGGCAAACAGCATCCATCTCAAAAGGCTGAATTTAGATGGAAGATTTATGTTTTTCAGCGGAGAGCAGGTCTGTGAGAGGTAATCTTTTATTTTTCATTTTTGGCAGAAACAACATAAAACCCCCATAAACACACTGTGGGTAGCACCAGGTTTCACAGAGCGTCAGATTGGTTCATCACTCAAAGCAGAAATCCCTTCCCCTGCTATTTCTTTCCCTTCCCCCATTTACGGCAGGCCACTAGGACCGCACTTGAGGACTGGTAAGACAAATGGGCAGCTGCCTCTAGAGGCAATTGTGAGGAGACTAAAGATCAACTTGCAGCTGGCACTTCCACCCCCACCTCTCCTTAATACTTCAGTCCATTCGCTGCCAGACAAGGATCATGAGTCAGCTCCTAAACATATTCTCCTTGGAACAATAGCTATAGCCCTCTGCTGCAGCTATACCACTGCTCCAGCTCCAAGGGACACATACAGTTACATGAACAAAGGGGCCGTTTTTAACTCACAGCAGCCAAACAGAAATGAACAATAAAATAAGCAGGCATTAAAGAATACTATGCTAAACCTGTGAGAACAGCAAAGCAAATTTTGAGGTGAAACAGGCATGAAGTCAGCGGTGCAATGAAAATTTGCTAAAGCGAACGTAAGCTTTTTGGATGTATACAGTAAAGCAGCTGGCTTTTGCATAAATCTTTTCCACTACAAAAGGGTGCAGGCTTTTTCTTTTGTTTTGTTTTTTAACTATAGCACTGCACATCGCAACGCTGACTGGAAGGCAAAGAGTCAGTTTAGCCTTTATGAATGAACTCGATCACAACTATACGAGCTGCTCTTTCAATTCTGAGCAGCCACCACTCACTGAAACTCCTGTGCTCACGAAGGTAGAACTCCATCCGGTACTAATCTTTCAAGAGGGCCCCTACAAGAGAAAAGTCTGGAGGACATTTCAGCTTATCAGCAAGTAATATCAAACTCAGACTTTACCTTTTCTGATCCAAGAGCTGTCAGAGGACAAAGAATTCAAAGAAGAGGTAAGAAATAGGAGGTTTCTCAGAACTAGTTGTCAGCTGATGAAGTGCTGGTGACTACCACTGAAAGAGCTGTGTGCATAGAAAAGGTTAGATGCACAGTCTCTCTGCCCACACAAAGCCCCCTCAAAGAACATCCGCACCCAGAGCGTGCCTTACCTGCAGACTCTCTATTCCAAATAGTTCACAAATATCCTCTGAAGAGAAGCTGCTGAAAGAGCTATGGTGCAAGCTAACACGATAAGAAACTTAGGTGAATGCTACACTTAACATTTTTAATCCTAGCTAGGAAGCAGGCAAAACAAGTGTTCCTTCCCACATCACCTGAATCTGTGTTTCTTGCAGTTCAGCACTGCCTATTATTTTGAATAAGTCTTTAATCTCAAATACCAACGTGTCTTGAGCCACAGCACCCTGCAAGGCAGATGCAGAAATAAAAGACTACACCATTACATACTCAAAGAGATAGGACGGTTGAAGAGAAGCCTGCTCCTTCTGCAGGACCCTGACAGATGTATATCCTGGGACTGTACAATGAAAATTAAAAGGTTCTACTGTTAATGCAGGACATCAGTTTCAGCATCAGCAGAAACAGGAATAATGCACATGAATAAAAAGAAAACAGACTGTATACATATATATCTTTTAAATTATTTTATTTTGTGTGAGCTAAAAGGAAATTTACACACTTAAATCTCAAAAGACCTTGGGCATGCACATTGACCTTTTTAGAGGTTCTTCTACATAGCTTTCTTTTTTCCATAGGAATTTCCCCAAACATTTACAACCCATAGTTTTTACTGTATATACAGCCTAAAACCATAGCAATCTATGATTATGTCATTTTACACTGTGCAAAATCAAACAGAAATAGTGGTACAACAGAACGTAAGAATTTTTAACAGATAAATTTCATTGTAAGACATTCATATCGTTTTGGTCCTTCTTTTTTCCAAATCAAACCGATTAAAAGTAGACAACCTTCTAATGATCCCAAAATCAAGTGTTTAGACAAGGATCCGCAACTGGAGCCAGAAGTTACTGACAGCATACCTTTCAAAAGGCTGTACAGCGACAGAACCATACCACTGAAGTTTAAGAACAAAAATTGATCAGCCAACCAATCGAGCAGGGAAGGAAAAGGGGAGAAGAAAAGGAAGAACACATCCTAAGCTCGTTAAAACAGAAAGAATATCGAGTTATAAAAAACAACAACTGAAACCCCTCAGTGTAACCTTCTGTTTTCCCATCCAAAAGTATTTTAATATACGTAAGAAAGGAGAAGACACTCAATGCAATCTGAGAACTTTTCAAGGGGACTTCACGTATTGTGAAGATTGAAGTTTTTCCATCGTGTGTTTCTAGGAGATATATATATATATTTTAAACTGTCTGAAGTTTTGTAAGAAGGACACCACCAGTGTATTTCACAAAGACAGAATTGTATACACCCCAGCACAACAAAAAGAATAGAGCTTCAAAAAGATTTACCCCCAATTATTTACATTTTTCTCTAATATAAATTTAGGGCTTCAGTATGTAAATAAATATACAGAACTATGTATACCTTTCTAGTGCTGCTTACCAACAAATCATCTGAACTTGATTTTTGTTTTAATTAAAGCAAGATCGCTTTTTATGACCCATAGAGGGAAGAAAAAAAATCAATAGAAAACGTCCAATTCACATCACTTTAGTCTACCTTTTCTTGGCAGCTTGTTGAAGGTGTTAATGTGGCTGGGAACATCAACACCTTGGCATGCATGAAAGTTAAGTCAGGAAGGCTAGAAATCACCTTGGCAGCCTCTTCACTAAGATGTTCTTCCTTTTTAGGCTTCCTGTAGAGAAGAAAAAGAAAAGTGCATTAATCTAGTACCTGCAATCACACGGATCACTGAAAGAATCACCAATTGAAGCACTGTTCTGTCAGTTTGTCTCCCACAGACAGGCACTTCTGTAAGCTATTTGAAGCTAGGCTAATGTTATAATACATACCTGCCTACCAACAGAACATTCAAGGGGAAGTCAGCAAAATGTTCCTGAATACTGTTGCAATAAGGAGAAATTATTTCCTATTCAGATGCTAATTTATCTGGGGGGAGGCAAGTTCCAGTGTGCCATTCTGGGACTATTCACCTGAAGAAACTGCCATACTCATATTCTAGAACTAAGACAAAAGGAACGTAAGCTTTAAACTGCCTAAGTTCAGCATAATCTTTCAGTATAAAATGGAAAGATCTAGAAAAGTCGTTAAGAAGTTCCAGGCATACTCCCTTAAAAATAAAAAGTAATAGAAACGTACTTAAGATGTGCTTCCAACACAATTGCACTCAGATTATATACTATACAGATTAGATACTACACTTCTCTATAACGTGATCTACAACCCCTTTTTCCCCCTCAGGGTCTCATCATCAGCAAAAGGTAGCTCACGACTTGCAGCTAACTTGCTTTGAAGTGCAGTGGCATGTGTGGCCATAAGGATGCACACAGCAGCTGGGGGAACCACTGGTATTTACTTTGTCTTTTGCATTATTCACCAGAATTACTGAGCACAAATGAATAACGAATCTGAAACCCGTGCTGCTTAGTTCTCACTCTTACGCAAGAAACTCACACTTCCTAAGTAAAATGGTTCAAACAGCCACAGATCCCATTCACTGCTCACACACCCATACGTGGTGCTTCATCTTGAAGAATCCTGGCTATTACTAGAAGACCAAACATTCCAAAAAAAAAAAAAAAAAAAAAAAGGCACTAGCTATAGCCTACAATGACATTAGGGATCCTTGCTAAGGAAGCTCCCCTGTCATGGAGCGAAAAGCTAAGACAAAAGGCTAGAAACAAACTGCCTCTCCATAGAGCATTCACAAATTTGCTTTCCATATCTTATCCACAGCTACAAACTTTCAGCTGCGTCTGTGAGAGGGAAAGCACTACACTCCAACCACAAAGCAACATACAGTCATGTATCTTTTTTGTCAGCACCCATCAGGATCGTTCCCTGAGCTGATCAGAGATCAGGAGAAAGCAAGGAGCTTTATGTGTTTCCTTCAGCAGCAGCCTCAGAATTTCTTGGCTAAAGGGACAAGAGAAAAACCTGGAGTTAAACTCAACCTTGACATCACCGATCATTGTGTTGACACCGAGCTATCAGTTTTGTTTGCTACCTGAAATCTCTACCTGATGAAAGATCTCAAAGATGAGGCATTATAGATACTAAATCTGACTTTTCTTTGCTAGAAAAGCAATATTTTCTTTTCTCTGCTGCAGTGGAATTTCATGAGCCACTGACTAGGCAGATTACCAAATTCTGGAGGATAAACAAAGCTGTGTGCTGGATTTACTGACGGAAGAAGCAGAGAGCCAATATGTGCAGCCTTCTCTAACCGCTTCACTGTCAGTGCTGTGAGCACTCTGAGGACTATCTGAGCTGTTGAAATGTGTTTGTCACCCACCACTGTGTTATCAGTATCTGGTGCCACTATTAGTAATCACTTACCACAAGCCTCTTAAAGGTACAAACTCCTGGTGATCAAGGTCTTACAGCTAACAAAGGAGTATTTGACAGAGGAAGCCAAAGGAAGAGGGCTGACTCAGAGATCTGCATTAAAAGGAGTTCCTGCAATTGTAATCAGGCACCAAGATGGAGCTCACGCACTTCTTGCTATTTATATGCCTCTTCCTCCCCTGCACAACTGTGTCATGCTAAGAAATTGCACTGCTGGGTCTTGGAGGCAGCACTGCATTTTATTTGGTGTAGGCTCCTCCAGAAGACAGTAAGACTGGACACTGCAATTACCCTTCCTGGGTAACAGACTCGTCAACATCTTCAGTAGCAAATATCACAGGGGAACCCTAAACAATTACTCATTATCTTAAGTTTATAGAGAGTTAAAGCACCATCATCACTGCAGACTAGTTT
This sequence comes from Bambusicola thoracicus, assembly GCA_002909625.1. Lineage (NCBI taxonomy): Eukaryota > Metazoa > Chordata > Aves > Galliformes > Phasianidae > Bambusicola > Bambusicola thoracicus. Next base: position 8,212 of record PPHD01010131.1, on the reverse strand, counting down.
TACATTAACATCATTAAGGTTTTAAAACTACCTTCTAGAAAATACTTTGCCCTCCCCACCTCTTCTCTTACATCAGGTTACACTTCTTCCCAAGACAGGGAACTGAGGGAATACCTTTCCCCAAGCAATTATACCTGTTCTTCTACCTGTTGGCATGAAACTTTTGATTTTTTTTTTCTCTAATGGCATATTAACACCAAACTGCAAGAAATTAGCCACACTAATAGGCACAAAAGCTGCTGGAAGAAGATTCAAGAAACATGTAATGCTTTGCTGATGTGTCACCCACAACCAACTGTTCCAGTTTACACTCTAACCCCTTCCTGCGGCATTCAGTCTTTCAGCAATCACTCACATTTGCAAAAGGTTTTGAGGATATCACCAAAAAGGCCAGGCTCTAACAGCAAGTCTATTAGAGACTTCAAAAATCACTCTTTAATTAAGAGTTAGTCTGCTACATCCAACGCTACCCACCATGGAGTATTTCCAGTTTAAATGAGGGTTTCAGCCATTTCTTGGAATGGCATCAGTGCTCTGCTTTCCTTCCAGAAGTCAGCAGATAAACTTTTGATCTCTGCCAATTCAACAGAATTGGGCAAGGCTGCAGTCTCAGTGGAATGCTGCACCGTAGCGATGGCATTCAGTACTAACCGCTACCTTCGAGGTGTCATACTCAAGCTGCAAAGTTCCCCCTCCTCTCTCGACTCTTTCCTTTTGAGAACCTGATTTTCCAACTTCAGGTGACCGTTTCACAAGCAAAAGATGGAGCTATTTCAAAGAAAGATGGCTTCCTAGAGGTGAAATGGTACCTCCCTCTAAACTTTAACCTCAAAGATCCTGAATTCAGACAATTTACAGACAGATACGGGGTAATCTTAGCGCAACTGAAGTTGCCATCACAGCAGTGCTTAGTCACCGGCCACATCTTCCTCTGATTTACTGGGAATGGTTAAGTCTGTTTCCATTTTAGTGCATGTGGGCCATCTTCGCTGAGCTGGCTTTACCCAGCCACCAGGGCTCTAGGTTCATTATGAATAAAAAATTCTAAAGAAAAGCAATTTTACTGGACAAAGCTAACACTACAACATATCTAGCATACTGCTGAGATAAGACCTTATCTCCCTGAAGGTTTTAGCTTTTCAAGATACTGTTGGTTTTTTTTTCAGAGCATATGAAAAGACAAAAGAACACTACGATGGAGAGCTGACAAAAAAAAACAAAACACACAAAACATGTTTATCACTGAAAACAGCTGCTTTAAAGCAGCTCATCTGCATGTATCTGAACATAACTGGCACATTTGAGGCCTCCAACCTTTCCCTACAGCCAGCTGTATTTCAATAGCACCAGTCTAGAACCTTTTCGCGTTATCAAGCAATGCTCTCCAGAACTAAGGAAGAGCTTTGATATCTAATCATGGAGCTTCAACAGAACAACTAAAAGCTCCAAGTGTTCTTTGGAAGCATTTATAAACAAACGGAAAACTCAACCCCAAAGAAAATAATATAGAAAAATGAAGGTCAGCATTCATAAGCAAAGCAGACTGTGCTGCTCATTTGTAAATAAAAAGCAAAAGGACATCTTACGGGTCTGTTGAGCAAGCAGACAAATCTAAGAATGGAGATAAAGAGAATAAGTAAAATATTTGGAGCGTGTATACCTTGCTGCAAATGTGTGATTACTTTTAAATTAGACTTTGAACAAAACTACTTCCAACTATTTCTACACTTGCTAATTAGCTAAAGTCAGACTTTCGCACTACCTTATCTTCACAAGAAGTATATGCCCTCTGTGGATAGAAGCAGGCAATCCAAAAGCGGAGGAACAATCAGTACTGAGGTATGGAGTTCCCTCTACTGGTTCTTCCTTGAAATTTCATAGTGTTAGTCTTATATTCAGCATTCACCTTGAACATTTTCACTGCAGGATAACTACAAAGACTATTTTCTCAATGAAATAATATATTCTAAAAGAGCTGTAAAAATTTTAGTGTTACTTATTTTACACAAGGCTGCTATATCCAACCATTAGAATTCCTTACATACGCTGCAATTCTATTCAACTATACTCAGGTGCTTTAAGTGCTATGCTGCAAAGAAACTTTAGTTTTAGAGAGCTGAAGCTCAGAGAGAAGACATCTCGCTATTAGTTACAAAGCATGTATAAAATGCATGTCTATAAAATAGACAGTACTTCCTCAACAATAAAAACATTTTACTGCTTAGAATCACTCAGTGTCTCTCTAACGTGCACAATCACTATCTATGTATTAAGACAGTCCAGAACTGTTAAGATGTATATTAAAAATATAAACCCGAAGTATTCAAGCTTAAGAAGAGGAAGACTACCTATTCACCAGGCCAGACGTCAGGGAAGACATCTGACATCTAAAGCCTCTATATACTCTACCTACAGAGCTAAGTACAGAAGAATTTTGCATGAGCTCCATGAAGCAGAAAGTATATAATGAACCAGCCACACAAGCTATGTATTTGCTTCTAAAAAGTAACTTGCAACAGCAAAATGAATCTGATGTTTGGTCACCAAAATTTTTACAGGTGCTGGAACCATATTTGTATCTAGCAACTATGAAGAAGACCTAGAAAAGCCATCTGTCAAAGTTCTAGCAGCTTGAACTGGGAGCTTCAGTTTACCCTTCCACTCTTAGGAATCAGTTCTGTTATTCAGAAAGTCTTACCCTCCAATTAAGTCTTTGGTTCTAGCTTTTGAAGTTAATCATGGTGACTTCTGTCAGCTCACAAACTGTTTTCCATCTTGTTTTAGAGTTTTGTGATAAAACAAATTCGAACTACGTTAGTACAGATGTGATGTTTGCAACATGCAACCTTGGCTTACATCTTAAACATTTTGTTTCTTCACAAATGGCACACACATTCGCTCCTCAGGGAAAAAAAAGAGAATAGCATGGCCAATGTTATTTACCTTGTGGACGTGCTTGCCTTCTCCACTGTGGACATGAGTCTTGCAAATGCATCTGTCACTCTGCTGCTTGCATTGGAAGTTTCCAGTTTTGAGGTTGTCAATTCATACAACTCAGGATCCACACCTTATGGTATAAAATGATAATCAGTGATGGTTGGAGACAAGGGTAGCCATAACTAGCCACAGACCAGCTTGCTAGAGACTGTTTTCTGTAAACATCTGAATCATTTAAAATTTCGAGATACACAAAAAGAACCTGACAGAACATGTCTGTATCTGAAACAGCATCTTCTCTGTCCACCCTTTTCAGCAGCTTTCAAAGCTGTCTTACAAAGCACACACACCTTGGATCAAGTCTGGTATACAAGGTCTCGGTCTAAGAGTAAACAGACTAATTTAATTTACCTTTTATAGAGAAATACCTGTAAAATGCCAGCTGTGTTAAAAGGGTTTGTTTCAATTACTTCGGCTCAACTGCTACTATTAAAAGAATGCTGATGGTTAACAGTGACCAGCTGTTTAGTGACAGATTACACAACACTGGCACGCATTACAGCCAGTTCAGTGTATTGCTTTTCACAGGAGGATGTGATAAATCTATTTTATTATTTTTAAGTGAGGAAAAACAGCTTTTATGATGCATACAAGTGGAATGGCATTTAAAAAAAGTTACACAACCGTATTTGTACAGCTACCAAAACTGTGTCTCTGCGCTCCCTTTTCATCTTTCATTTATTTATAAAGCATCATGTATCCAGACACTTCAGCCTGGATTTCCTAGTTTCAGCTGTCTTAGATCAGATACTGTAGTTCAACATTATGTATGTTGTAAATTCATTTCAATTAAAAAATGAAGAATTTTATACTACTGCAGAACAAATGTTGCAAACCCTTGGATATGACAGTCGCACGTAGATATCTAACATAGAACTAGCATGTATAGCTTGATATGGTGGTGATTTTCTCAGTCTGCTTGTTCAGATCAAGATGTATTTAGAAGTACTCTTGAACTACCAAGAGCTGACTGAATAACAAAAAATTCTGTGCCTACTGTCCTTCGTTTTTTACTCAGTAAATGCAGCAGCGTGGTTGCAAACATGAGGATAACAACCTCACGCCTGCTTTACATGCATGCTTCACAAGCAGCGTTTTGAGCATTCCTTATTTCTATCCAAGTGGTAATGCTTCTTAATTGTGAGGAAACCAAGCCAATCAAAAAGGAAAATTAAGAAAATAATCTGGCTAAGCTGAGGAGGTGGAGGATTTGGTCAATTTAATATGAGTTTATGAGAAAATAATCAGCTCCCCCTTCAACCTACATGTTTCAGTCTGGATTTGCAAAATGAATTTCAACCTGTTTCACATCAAACACCAAAATATGTACTGTACTGAGACCAGGATACCATGACTAAGTACTGTCAGATGTTTACAGAACATGGAAAAAGGAACAGGCCCAACTATTCCATAAAATATCCACTTTCAAACAGGGAGAGGAAGACTTGAAGATATACATTTGACTTGCAGAAGCCTGCGAAATCCCATTAAGGTATAAATTGTAAAACCAAATGAAATGAGGAGTTCTTTGACATGCAACTCTGAAACAGGCATTGAATGCAACCTTATAAATTACATCATTCAGACATTTACGGTCCTGAATTCACTCTTATTGCAATGTGATGCCACTGCCCAATTTACTATTCCATTACACACCTTTTAGTCTGCTACATTTATGTTAAACTTTCAACGTGGAAAATAAAACAACACAGTAAATCTGTGGGAACATAGTAGAAATGAATAACTTCTAGATCATGACATAGAATGCAAATTTTTATGAAGTGTTATTTTGGCTACTGGTTAGATCAGACTGAAAAGAATACAGTATAGCTCTAGTATAAGTAAAACTAAGGTCTTCAGAGATACAACAAACTTCTGCTACTGATAAAAAGGTGGTTCTTAAGCTAAAAGACATGACATTTGTCTTTTGATTTTTATATAACTTCTTAATTTTTATTTTGGTTTAAATAAGAGTTGCATGTTCTCCATTTTATTCAAACAATCAGAGAATAGCTAAGGAGAGCACTGCAAAACCTTAATGAGATATTGAAGGAAAGTTAGCCAACCAAACCCCACACAAAGCTCCTAAACACACACACAAACACATGAGCTGCAAGCCAAGAAACAAATGACTTTCCCAGAAACAAGTCAGGAGGAAAGAAAAGGAAAAGCTAAAAACAGGCACTATAAGGCATACCAGGGAAGGTGATAATACCTGCAGCTGATGAAACAACAACAGACTAAAGAAATAAATGGATGAGTGCAATAAAAGGCTGATATGGTATTCCTCCAGTAATGACTTCAGGTGTGCACAGCAGCAGCAGGACAGTGGGACATGTGTGACTGCACAAGCAGCACGTGTACTAGGTCCTGATGAATTACATGTCAGTAGACTTGCACGCACTTATGAAAGAATCTATGGAACTCAAGAATCTCAAATTTGCTACCTGTTACTTTCACGACAAACCTGCTGCTATCTTTCACCTGAGAAGGACATTTCTCAAGAGTGGAACAAGACCACACTTGGAGTGGGATGCCATAAAACTGCCTTCCATGGTCAAATTGCAAAAGTGAGAAAGCAGTTCTTTAAAAACAGAAAATATAACTATAATTATAAGCACTTCTAAAAAAAAAAATACTGGACAGCCTCAGAATTGGTTTGAAAAATCAGTTTCTTAAAATTAAAACCACTGAGAGAAAAAAAAAAAAAAAAAACCCCCCCAAAGTAAAAGAATAATTAACAATCCATTCTTGTGGGAAATTTGATTATTATGGCTTCCCAACAGCTGACAGGCATTGGATTGAAAGAGTGCTTGCCTTATCTGCTCGGACTATGCACCCAGAGAGAACTCCAGAGGGATCCCTTCAGTTCCTGAAGATATGTATTCCAAGCGTAGGTTTTCACAAGCTCACATAAAATACTCAAAGCATGTCAAAACCATACGAAAATGAATTCAATTACTTTCACATTTTATTCAAATGATAAAGTGATATTTTCATCTCCTCCTTAAGCTGCAGGTGAAGAGCTTTAGTTCTATAATTAGCATTCATGAACTTCTAACACCCCACAAACATGCAGCTATCCCTATTTTTCTATTATGAATGCTGTTAAAACACTTTTTTCTCCTCCTATCATTAACACTAGTACTTCAGACATGACAAAGTTTAGTCTCCAGGTAGAAGACAATACCATCTGGATTGCAATTTGTTAAGCCCTATACCTTTACACTCAACAACTTCCAATTAACACTAAAATTCTATAATTTGAAGACATTCACTTAGAAGAGGAAACAAGCCCAATTTTACTATTTTTTTTTTTTAAATAGTCACATCCACATTTTTCAGTTCTTCTTAACTACTTGGAAAATTTAACTTTCAAAATTTCTCATTTGAAACAAGTGTTTTAACATCTTAATCGCAAGAGCAAAAGAGCCATTCATTCCTCCAGTGTGACAATACAGAGCTGACAGTACCTTTTAAATACTTCGCACTTGATATCAAACATCAGAAAATAGAACACAGATTAAAGGAAAAAATGCAGTAGAGAGACATTTTAGAGAAACGTAAAGTAAAATTTCTCCTTGTTTATAGGAAAGTCAAGTGATGTGCTCATGCTTTTAGTAAGTTGTTATACTATAGTTGTGGTTTTAACACTCTGCTGACCTGGGATTGTGGTGGTGCTGTTAGAGCTACTGTCATCCACGGGCCCAAAGAAATCAAGGTTCAGAAGAGTGGAACCTCCACTAGCTTGAAATTCAGTGACCGTGTTGGTAGGCAGCCATATAGAAGGTAAGCCAAGGGAGGGGTTTATGTGTAAAAAGGGGTAAGACACACACTTGAACATGCAAGTTATAATTAGTACTCAGTACACAATTTAAAAATTGACATGAAAACAATGCATTAGTTTGTACCTTCTAAAATGTTAACAACTTAATTCAGTGCACATTTCCTCATGTACAATGCAGCAAGGAAATCAACACTAGTAACTTTAAAATAGAAACATTTATTCCAATCTAAAAATGAAAGAGAACCAGCAAGACCCAGAGAGAAAGATGTGATCAATTAAAGGGAAACAATATATGTATCAATTGATAGTTATGAAATACCGAGTTTCTTTTCTCCCTTCAATGGCATTGATAGCCATTCTTTTATCAAGGAGACTTAACAGGTCCCAGATAGCAGAGAACCAAGCAATTGATTATGATCATCTTAAAACAATGTGAACATATGCTAATAAATGCCACTCTTACACCCAGTTCCTCACTGGTGACTTATACTGTTCCCCTTTTGTACTGAAACAGAAATTAAGCCAAGATACATTTTAAAGAAGTTGATTGTTAAAAAGAAATCATGATGATCTGACTGAAGTAGTAAGACACTAGACAACAAGAGGGTCCATCCAGGCTTTCCTTCAGCACCATGATATTGCTATCCAAACTGGTACAACCTACGTGTTCTGAAACTTGAGGCAACACCAAAGCAGCAAGAGATGCAATTTCTTTCTGCCTGCTTTTGAACAACGTATGCATTATAAATTAACCATTCTTAGCAGGCTCCTCTTATAGGTATTGTTTTCTTTTAAGATCTCTAGTCTATCATTCAAACAAATTTCCAAAATTTATTTCCATTGCATAAACTTACATTTCTAAGACTGGAGGTGGCAGCACAATGCTTTCTGCTATTAAAACAGACATAGGTGAAGGGTTCTAAGTAGTAATTATATACATTTATAGATAGAAATAACTTTGTAGCTACCTGTTCAATATATTAGGTGTAATTAACTACCGAGTGCAAGCAAAACAGATGATGTCACATTTTTGAAATATAAAAATTTGTAAATCTGAAAACTTCCAGGTCAAGAAGTGCATCTTTCACAAATAGTTTGCAGTTAAAATATTGTGCTTTGAAGTAGCCACTATACACAAGTTTGTCATTCAAAGGATGTCTAAGGAGAGACTTCTCATCGGTGAAAAATACTTTTACAAAGGAAAACTCATCACTCTAAAATGTTCGTTTATTCGGGGTTTCATTATAATCAGCAGTTATTCATAATGAAATGTTAATATTGCCACTGTGTCATTAGCATATGGCACAAATCTAGAATAGTACTTCACTTGGTATTTTTCAGACTACATAATTCTACATAATTTCTCACGTAGCAGCACAGTTAATCAGAAAGAAAGCCTGAATTTCCAAAGTTAGGAGTAAGAAATAA
>PPHD01010130.1:7487-19940 GCA_002909625.1 Bambusicola thoracicus | reverse complement strand
TTTTAAAGTATGATAAATTTGAGCCTATTGTATTAATAAGCACAGTCCAGGAATCTGACTAGTAAAATGCTGTTTCATAAAAAGCCAGCAAATCATGACCAACTCAGCAAACAATATGGATCAAAACTTATGCTAAGAAATACAGATCTAGGAACTTAATTATGAAAACTGATGGGCTGTGACAGGTGTTGCCAAAGTAATAAATACTTCAAGATCTCACTGTATTCATAACCATGGTACCCCAGTGAATTGAGAGCAACAGCAAATGAAACACAAAGGCTAAAACTGGGCTCTCTGAGGAAAAGAAAATGTAGTTAGTGGGTATTGAATCCCCTTTCTCAGAGAATGGAAGACTATAGGATTAAAACATTCAAATCAGGGGATGTCTGCCCTAGATAGTCCATGTGCTCAGATAGAGAGGTGGTATAACACCACTTATACCACATATTCTTTCTGTCTTAAGCTGTCTTTTGTTGCCTTGTGTTGCAGCACAAATGTTGCTTTGAGTACAGACTTCCCAAGTACATCCTCCCTGTAGTTTGTTTCTTCTGCTATGTTCTGGAACTGCAAAGGTGAAAGCACCTTTTCTTTTGGAGCATATTTGTTCAAAAAATAATTGAGCATCCAAGAAAGCAACATTTTGTGTTTGAAACATCTGGAGGGGGAAAGAAAGACAAGAAATTAAATCCCCCTCTTCTCTATGAAAGAATACTGCTTTTGTCTTAGAGAACAGCCTTTATCATTCAGATACGCTGTTGCAGCACTCAGCCATGCCAAACATCTATTCAAAGGGAATTCCTTTTTATTTTCCTTTTATTCCATACCCTATAAAATGTTTCAAGACAGCAATCATTATCTAAAGGATTATTCAGCTGGGTAGTCCAGCCATTATCTTAATTGCCCATCCAACCTTGCTGCAATCCTTCAACCAGCACTACTTATTTCAAAACTACATTTCATCTCCTGGGTGGAAATAGGAAGATTGAACCTTGGAGTAGAAACAACTAAGGAAAAAAAAAATATATGAACTGTTTTAATAGATATGAAAGAGAGTGGAGAGAAGAGGGAGGAACAAATTATGTGGTTATTAGTAATCATCTTCAATCCATTTTAATACTAAATGAACAGATACTGTAGGATGCTGTGATACCTATATTATGAACTGAAAGGTTCAGAAAGTTTCATTTGAGATCTTTGTTAAATGTTGTAGGAAAGTATATTTCTATTATATACGTGTATTAGATACACATTTGATTGTGAGTATTGCTGAAGGTTTTAAATTCATCTTTTAAGAGAGGATCACCTGTTAAAAACAGTATAGCATCACTGACAACTATTTCGCTGTGAGTTAGCAACATGTATTACCCTCTGTGAGCACATCTACACCAGTTAATAGAAAATTGAATTTGGATCAAATGAAAATTTCAGCAAAGACTGGGCAACCTGCAGAAAGTTGGAGGCAGTAGAACTAACTGATTAAAAATACTACTGCCGTAAGTACCTATTTCTTAAGAGGGAGTTAGGTGTGTTGTTGCTTACCAACACAACGTGCCAAAATTACTACCTTATTTTAAATGTTGCCCTTTATGCTGTTCCAGTTCATAGTCTTTGGGAGGGAGCACAGGGGAGGTGGCAGTAGCTCAGAGGTGTTTCTCTTGCTTGATGCATTTTCTAACAGCTTCAGCACAACAGCAGTCTGGGGAAGATGCCTACTTGATTCTGCTGAAGTCAGAGCTTCTGCTGTCTTCCCCTACATGTACACACACATTGCTGCTTGCAGGAGTGCAAAAATGGAAGTGTAGAATGCTCTCCCTGGGAGAGTGCAACATGATGGGTACAGGACGGAGCTGCATCCTGAGGCCACTAGTGAAGTGTACCCAGAGTCTGGAGCAGATTCCTGCTGGAGCTGTTAGGAAGCAAGCAGAGAGCAATGAATCTCCGAGGCTCTTCTCTTACAGCAGATGATGATTTACTCCTGAATAACGAATGCTTGTAGGGAGGATGAAATCCCCTTTGCATCCCACTCATTCTGGGTGTTGCAGAGCCAAGAACCAGGTCTGTGACTGAGCCACCCTATTTTCAAGTGGGACTACAGCCAAGACACGTCAGTTACAATGCTCACACGTTTGCCATTGATATATGTGTGAACTGTTTGCAAAATGGCTGCAGAGTGCAGACCAATACCTTGCTTACACGATTCTACTTCTCTTCCTGATTTGTTTAAAGGATTTAGCTGTCTGAAAGACTGGGATGCGATAAGCAAAATGGTGGTGACAGTGTGAATGAATCTTACTGGTCCCAGTATCAGATTTAGAGGTGCCATATACATAGTTTCTGAGGTGAACTCTTACTTTCTTAGACATTTGTCCATGTAAAAAAAGAGATTAACATAGTGATGTACCTGGTTCTTTTGATTGTTTGGCAGTTTTAACTAAAGGTTGCAGAGAAATGCCAGTCCCTGTACTCAGATCAGCCACTCCACTGAACTGCCCCTATGTGGTAAGCTCATCAAGTTATGGCTACAAAGTATGCATTATGTTCATTTGCACATTTGTTGCCAACTAGCATTGCAGTACATGGTGCTATATGCATTGCCTGGGGACTTGTCATGGATGTGTTAAGCAGTGATGATGCGCATGTGCAGGGCTTGGACACATTTCTGCCCCAGGATGGGAAGGAACAGAAAGGTGCAGGTAACTGGTTATGCACCCCAGCACCACAGGGAAGCATGAATCTAGAGATAATTTACTCTTCACTCTTCAGTAAAAGAAGATTTCTCTGCAGTGGTGCAACCTCATTTATTCACCCTCTTTCCTAACTCGCACTTTAGCTCTTGAACAACTCCATGAAAAACAGTGACTTGAAAGAGGGCAGCATCTATGCATAACATTTTGTCATTTTCTCTAATTTTCTGTCTCTACTTTTATAATCACTGCCAATACTGTCTTCAAGCCTCATTTGCTCTATTTTTTTATCTAAGCCTACACAAGCTATTTCTGTGGTAGTATTCAGTTCATTTTCCCGTTATTTTTTAGCTAAAACTTTAAAATTATTTTGTCTTTAGTTTAAAGTCTTTGCTGCTTCAAATTCACCCTGGGCAACTTCATTATTTTCCTTCCCAGCTATCTATCCTGTGTCAATTACGGGACCATTACTTCTGTTACCAAAGCAATGATGATGCTCCGGTTTTCTAATACAGAGATAACAGTGTTTGGTTTGTATTTATTTTAATTGCTCATGGATGTTGATCTAATATGTGAAATTAATTTGTCTTTAAAGTGTGGTGAAGTAGAAATGTGGTGATTTTTTAAATGAGTGAAGGGCACAAATATAGACAGCTACTGTACAAACTGCTTAGTGCCACAAGCTGATTTTCATTGCTAAATGTGCCAACTGGGGGCATTTCTAAGGCACTTGATGCCACTGAACCAAAGAGCCAACCTTTAAATAAGAATCTCATTACAGGGAATACTGAGAATAAACAGCTTTCTCGCAGGTACCTATATTTCTTACATTGCTTTGTTATTCTTCAAGTTTACAAGTTACTATTAGAAACATCCCTTAACCAAAATAATTGATTCAGATATTTTGGAGGTAGTTTGGTCTGGCTCTGAAAACAGTATTTGCCTGCAAAAATTGCCTCACTGATTAGTTAAATCTAAATTTCAGCCCTATCTTTCTCAAACCTCAGAGATTATTTATTTTATTTGGAGCCCAAAATAAAGTCACTATTCCGACTTCCCTTGTGGTTGTTCATAACGAGGTGCTGAGATGAAACTGGATGAGCTGTGCTGGCTCATGTTCCTAGCTCTGTGTGATGCATCATAACCAAATCCCAGTTTTCTGTAAGAGACTTCTGCAGTAGTTAATGGAGTAGAACAAAGCAGTGTCTTAGGGAAAGGGAGAACTGGAGGGGGACCCAGCCTGTGTTCCCAGGAGAGCAAGAGCTTTCCCCATGAAAAGTCCGGTAGGTAGAGGCAATGTTGGGTGGGATGGCACAAGTCTGGGGGCTGGAGGTGACTGCCAGCCACAGGATTCGAAAAATCAAAAGAGGGGGAGCAGATTGGGAAGGTTCTGTGAACTCAATATGTAAAGCATCCCTTTTTAAAAATTATTTATAAATTCAGAGATTTCCTAAAAATGCTGCAAAAACATAAAGGGTTGTTTCTTCATCCTTTAGGAGGATGTATTGGCTATGCTACAAATACTATATTAAGACAGTACAAAGATGTTGCAGGTGACTGATCTGTTTTCAGTTTCCTTCAGAGATCATTTTTGGAACAAACAGTGTTCAAGGCGGGGCTTATCCCAAGGCAAAAGGAAAAACAAATTCAGGGAAAAGAAGTGCATCTCAGATCCTGTAATGCTGTTGAGCTGATAAGTGCCTGAAGCAGGAGAAGTACAGCCTTCAGTGTTCCTTGATGGCTCAAGCAGGTCTGACAGTGCCAATTCCTCTCTGTCAGACACTTCATAGCCTGTTTGGAAGAACAATAACTTTAACTCCAGCTGCTGAAGCTACCAAGAGGGCTTTGTTTCAAGCTGCTAGAGGTTTCGATTTCTACTTAAACATGAGCAAGTGTATGTCCTTAGCTGAAACTAAGACATGTGTTTGTAAAATGCACTGTGTGCAGTGCATTTTACAAGTTACAACACAAGTCTTGCTTGTCTCAGACATATTTGCTTCCTCCACAGCAGACCTATGTGAAATTGTATGTTCCAGGAGTACGTATTTCTTGCTACCTAGGACAAAATGTCAGTACTGTCACACTTCCTGAGTTAATTAGGAGACAAGCTCTTTTGCAGTTTTGGGGGCGGTTCTTGGTGGTTTTTAGCCTTACTGTGTTGCGTTAGTTGTTGAATGCATCTGGTAGGGTCTTTTTAGCTTAACAATAATAAATCTTTTGGTAGCACATTTCATAATAAAGTACATGCATTTGTACTTTGTACATGCCATTGCTATTAATTTACACCAGGAAACAACTTTCCTAATATACATGCATTAAATATTTTAGGATAAGAGAAAATCATTGCTCAAAGTCACTGCATCCTACGTTGCAAAGCAATATCCAACAGAAATGTCATACTAGGAAGTTAGGAACTGTCTAAGTAATAGTGAGATCTCTGGAAAATAAGCAATTTTTTTAAACATTATTATCCTTTTGGCATGAGTGACTAATGAAAGAATGCTTTATTTCAATTAAGTACAGAAAATGGTGTCAGCACCATGTGTCCTTGATGAATTATATTCAGTCAGCTCCTTCAGGTGCAAGAGGTATAAAGCAGCAGCTCTCTGCTCTCCTACCAGATCAACCCTGAGGGTGATTGTTCATTCTTTTCAGAACTCTTTATAGATATGTATACATGCATCCCAGTGCTCAGAGTCTTTTGAACATGCTGAAGGTTGGCTTTCCAGCACTCTTGCTGTTGATGCTTCACTGATTCCTTTCTTGAGCTACTTCTCTCTTTTTCATTGCAAAGAAGTTTCAAGAAGGTTTAGCTCAGAATTGATCAAGGTTTCTCCCTCCTATTATTTTAAATGGGCAGCAGGAGATAAGTTGCCAATTCTGAAAGAATCTCACTGAGAAACTTGGAATAATTTAGGACAGAGTTTAAAACTATGTACTTATTCATATCTGGGGGCATTTGCATTTGAATAATGCCAATTAAAAGTGCCCTTAGAAATGGCTGAAATAAAAATAATTTCTGAGCTCTGTGTTGCTTTCTAATTACAGCTTGCTCAGAAGTTATACTCCTGTGGCACTCAGCACTAACATAAGTTAGAAATGGTGAGTGCTTAGATGACTTTCACCAAGTATTTTTTCTGTCGCACACTGAATTTCCACAGACCTCTTGGACTGTTCAGTCAGTGGGCTGCCAATGCTTCCTTCAGGAATTAGTTCTATATACTGATATATTTTTTGTCAGAAAGTTTTTCTGCTATGAAAACAATTACTTTGCTGGTTTTAACATCATTCAGTGATTTCTAATCTCTCTTTGATGTCTGAATCTTTAGCTGCTGGTGCCACATTCATTCTGTTTAGCCCTTTATCATTTAATATCTCTTGACTCCCAGTAAACTATTCAAAGGAAGAGTGGCAAAAACTACTCTGACCACCAAGGTTTGGTAGTAGCCTTATTAATATTGTTGTAGCAGAGAACGATACCTCCTAGGTGCTAGTTGGAAATGCTACAGTGTGACTTAATTTTACAAATATTAAAATACCGTTGATAGACCTGAAAGGCAGCACACATTCACAGGAAACTTTTTCTGAAGTCTTATCATGGCTGGAAAGGAGATGGCTGTTGTCTGTGCTGCTCCAGCTGTCACCTCCAGCTCTTATCCTGTTACCAGATGGCAGGGGCAGGGAAGCCTTTAGTGTGCTTTCCAGCCGTGTGAGGCCTTTGGGAGGGAACCAGCTATGGATGCAGAGGCTATCTCAGCTCTCCTTTGCCTCTTTCCGATGAAGAGGCAAGTAATGACTCAATACAAGAAAAATATAATTTGCATATTCCCATTTCAGTCAACCAGTACCTTTGAACAAGGGAGTTATACTCCTCTTCTTGTTGCTAAGAGTTTCCTACAAGTAACAATACAAACACTGTATTTTCTTTTCAGTGTATCACCACCACTTATTTCCAGGCTTCCTTCTTCAGCTTTTACATTCCTGAGGAAGTATAATTCCTTAAGAAGTATATTCCTGAGGTTTTATCTGAGGAAGTATTTTTATACCTCAGATCCTACAAGATAAGATACTGAAATATTAAGCCCAGAGTCTCTGAGGAGCAGCTAAGATTACTGAACTAAGAAGTGTCAGTAAGATGAGAATTCACTAAGCAGAGCTTTTAGGTCACATTCTCTACTTGTTTTTTTTTGGGTTTTTTTTTTTGTTTGTTTTTTTTCTGTTGAATAAACACAAATCAGCAAGGAAAACACAATGTTGGGGTGGACCTAATATTTTCACACAATTTTCAGCTTATGTAGGTGTCTATCTGTAAAGATGTGGATACAGCAGCCCTGGTGAGCTCTAGAATACAAAGTACCTTTTTGCTTGGGGGTGTTGGTGAGTCACTGCGACAATTTGAAATGAAATTTATTCTTGGATGCATGATATTCAACAAGAAGTAAGCTTATGCTGCATCTCCAACATTTCAGGTGTGCTCCACCATGTGACTGCAGAGTTCAGCTGGCTTGAAGCATCAGTGTGAAAGCAGTGCAACTGCCCAGGCTTTACAGCAGTGTTCAGGACTGACCAGCTGGTAGCTTATTTCCTGCTACAAGGTAGGAGTTTATTTTCAGCTCCATTTTTTCACAAGCATGTGGTTATCCTTGCTATATTATTGTCAAGTTCTCAAAAAAGACAAATGTGACTGCAATGTCAGAGAAAACCAAACATTTTTAATTTAAGGATTAATAGTAGTCTTGTTGGAAGGGAAAAATACCATGAAAGGTACTAACTCTAGCAGTAATGTCTGTTTTAAGTGGTAATTAAAAGCAGTCTGCTATGTAAGAAAGCTATTAAAGTCAGATCCAAAGAGCAAAGAAACGCTGGTATCACCTAGCTTGCCCACAGTGTGACTGAGGACTGGGTGTTTTGCTTTTCTGGACATTGTTTTCTGAATTAGTGTCTGCCAAACTCATGACGTTCATGGAAACCATGTGGTGTTTTGCTTTGACCACCAGCTTAGTGGCACCGTAATTTTTTTTCCAACAGGCCCATTAAACACACAATAGAGACTGAAACCAAAGCTGATGATATTTTACAAAATAGCCACACACGTGCTGCATTCCTGTTAGTACATGTTTTACCATTGATGTGAAGGGAGTAGGATGTAGTACCTTTCACAGCAGGTCATTGCCAAGCGTAGTACCATTTAGGTTTCTACTTATCCTCTAAGATGTGTGTAAAAAGTGCTGCAAAGTTATTCATTGTCTTCGTTAAGGTTGTGCTCCATTTATGCTGATTTTGTTAAGGATTCTCTATCACGTTTATGCATTCACACACAAAGGCTGTGGCAGCAGGATGTGGCTCACAGAAAAGCAAGGAGAAAGAAGTTGGAATCTTGGCTCTTTTGGCTTCAGTAAGTTCTGTTAAAAGCCTGGGCATTTGGAAATGAACATATGGACTTTGCATTGTCTCACTGTTCTCCCTTGGAGCCAATCTCTGCTCCCCTCTTGGAATACTTTGTGGTCTTTTTTTTTTTGCATCCAGTCCCCTCTCTAATTTTCTTCTTCTCCTTCTCCTTCTCCTTCTCCTTCTTCTTCTTCATGAGAACTGTCACAATTTAAAGAACTTGCAGAAGTCTACCACAGGGGGCCCAAATGTTTCTGAGAGGCACAGAGCACCCAAGCAGATGTTGCTGCTTTTCCAGCAATGTTCATTAATATCAGGAAATGTAGTCCCCTTCCGGCTTTCTCCTAACAAGCAACTGCTAAGCAAGGTGCCTCTGCCCTGTGTGCCAACTTGCTCAGCTGTGCTGGTTAAATGGCAAACAAATGTGCAGTGTTACACATAGGGGTAATATAATCCAGTAGGGTATGATGCACTTTTCTCCCAGGCAGGGGATTAACCTGCAACCTCGTTTGTCTTGTAGTGTCACCATGATGATCACAAAGCAAACAGTTTACTGCTTGGCTTGAGGTAAGTAAACGTTAACTATTTTTATTAACTAAAATGGTGAATGCTGACAGGAAAGATGCTGAATGGACTCAAGGAAACCATTAGAAGACACAGAGATGTGTGCCATGGTGAGAGACAGGCAGCCTGGAAGACCTGTCAGGACTAGGTGAAACTGGAGTTGTTAGGAGTCAATGCTCTACAAAATCTTCGTAGACTATAAGACATAAAAAAAACTGTGGAAATGAAAAATGCTTTTGTCCACTTGGTAACAGTGTTCTTTGCCAAACAAGCAGTCACTTGTGAAATAAAAAAGGGCTGGATGTTGTTTTCCATTTCTGACCTTAACTCTTTGTTTAATTAACTGTGCTTTCAGTCAAGGACAGTGGTGGGGAAAGGTATGCACCAGTCTTCCTTCTTTCTCTCCTCTCAAAAGATCTTTGTCTGAAAGCTGCACTTGGGGAGAGCGTTAAGGCTGAAGGTGGAAAACACAGACTTAAAGATGCATTGTCCCATTTGCACACATTTAAAGTGACACTGGAACTGGAGAGCATCTAGGAGTGGCCAAGGCATTATAATTCAGCAATGACAGGCCTTGGGCAATCTCAAGGGTCACTGGGTGAGTTCCTGCTTCAAATAACCCCAAAGAGTGGGTGAGGCAACTTACTTATTGAAGACAAAAAGCTTTGAAATTACATGTATGGGAAAAAATATGGCAGCAGTTAGCATGTTTGGGGTTACCCTGAGAGAGAAATGAGCATTTTGGTGTCACCCCAGGTCACAGTTTGGTCGATGGGGTCATTTGAGGTCACAGCTCAAAAATGTTTTTCAGACTTGAAGGTCATCTGAGGACACCAACTAGCATTCGGGGGTCATCCTAGGCCATGACTTGGCCTGTGGGGTGTCATGGTTTTATGATTTTTGGTTATCGGTATTCCACATCATATCACTACGAAGTGCACTGGGAGTTAAAGAGTCAATCATGCTCCAGTTCCAGGTACCTGTCACAGAAGAGAAGAACTACATACCCCAGAGGACAGTTCACTGTTCTGTTTCTGTTTTCTGCTCAGAAGAAAAATGCTGTTCGCAGATGACAAGACACCCCCTTTTTTTGACACTCTGGCTTGTCTCTGTTCCCAGTCGTATCACCTCAGATTACTTAGAGTAAGGCCTTCATTTTTCGGACACTCTCCCTCATTTTATTATTAGCTTCAATTCTAATTATATTGTATCATATTGTATCATAGTGTGTTATCTTGCATTCCAGTATTTTATTTAGTAAATTAGTTTGTTTCTCCTCAGATTGTTGCCGCTGTTTTGTTTTTAGGTCCATCTCCCTATCCTTTTCTCTTTTTACCTTTCCCAGGGCACGGGGCTGTGGGTTACCCTGGCCCACTAGTCATGGAACCTGGCTGAACCAGCCCACAAACTGTTCACATGGGATAACTTGAGGTCCCTGCTCAAAAAATTTCTGGACTCAAAGGCTATCTAAGCATGCTAATTAGCATTCAGGGGTCATCTCAAGTCACGTCTTGGCCAGTGAGGTCATTTGAGGTCACCCATTCAAAAATTTCAGGACTCAAAAGTCATCTGAGGACATCCATTAGCACTTATGGGTCATCCAAGGTCATGACTTGGCCAGTGGGATCATTTGAGGTCTCTGCTCAAAAAATATCTGGACTTGCTTAAAGGTTCTTTGAAATTTCTTGAGTCATTCACTGTCATTATTTTGAACCTCTCTGCAGCTCTTTACTTCCTTGAATTTGGTAGTACTTCACTGTTGTGTGCAGTTTCTCATCTCCCCTCTCTCCTTCAAGCACCCAGTCAGCAAGTCTGAGTCCACTGAGCCCCAAACCCATGCCCCATGTCATGCTTTTTGCACTGAGCATGCAGAAGGAGCAACACTGATGCTTCCTCTGCTGACCTTTATCCTCTTACTTCCCTTACAAGTGTTTTTTATTATTATTTTTTATTTTTTTTATTTTTGCCTGTTCATGTTACCATCTTGCTTTTACTTTATGGATTGAATTCCCCCTCCTTACAAGTTGACTACTTACTTAAAATACTTAGATATTGGTACTGTGGCTCGGGATAACAGAGAAAACCAACACCACTCTGTACCCACCGGTACGCAGTGATAGAAGGTAGACTTACTTCATGCTGGAGATAGTGTCAAACACAAGACTGTAAAATCATAAATTTATTTTATTCCACTGTTACTTATTTAAAAAAGAAAATAATCAGACCCTCACTAGCTTCACAGCTGCTCCAATCGATCAGTTTTATTACATTCCACTCAGCCAACACTATTTCAGTGCTATGTGTGTATTCTCAGCTTCATTGTGGGGTGAAAACTAATGCCTAACAGTTTTTTTAAATGCCAAGAGCAGAAAAGAACAGTGTGGAGTAAGTAAGTGAAGGCAATAATATTGCCTTTACCATGATATAAACATGCTTGTAAAGGTGTTCATCAAGATGTAGTTCAGAAGACTATACAGGGACAAGTAGCTTACCCTTTCTGAAGATTGGTGAAGTCTCCATAAGGGCTTCGTTTGATGCAGCCCAGGATACAGCTGGCTTTCTGGACTGCAAGGGCACATTGCTGGCTCATGTCCAGCTGCCATCCACCAATGTCCCCAGGTCCTTTTGGCAAGGCCATGCTACATTCTTTTGTTCCCTAACTTGTAATAGTGGGAATTGCTGCAACCCAGGTGCAAGACTTTGCTTTAGTCAATAAATAATGGCTATCTAGAGTGTGTATTCTGCTATGCAAGTAAGCATGACAGGTATATACACTCATACTCAGACAGGTTTCTTGTAATCTGTGTAATGCTGCACACATGGATTTGGAAAAATTCAATTTAAAAATTAGTTTAATCAATGTAGGAACCTATCCAGAGCCATCAGGAAATCAAAGGTACTACAAACTGCTTATAATTTCCTGTGTACAAACTTTCCCATGTGTTGCCAAGCCAGTACAAAACTGCAATAGTAGATACCATCACCACTCAGAGATGTATTTTATTGCTAGATTCACTCTTTAGCTTAGAATTCAAAAACAAACAACAAAAAAAGAGAGAAAAAAAAAAACAACACCTACCATAAAAAGAAAAGCAAGCCCTGCTTTATGGAGATCTCCTTGTCTTCAGCCAGGATTTAGCTGATATTCTGGAGATGACTCGGGTTGCAGTAAAACTGTGCGTCAATGTAGGGATGCAGAGCAAACACAAAAGTCCTCTCCCCTCTTGTCAATTCAGAAACATTCTTCAGGAGCCTAAAACTCAGGACACGGAGACACACACACACACACACACACACATTAAATACATATACTTTTCATACTTTTTCAGCCAAATATGCTGAGCCTGGCTTGGGCTTTTAAAGAGATTAATCCACTGCTGACAGTGAGACAGCTGAGCACTGCAACCATAAGGGTGGGTGTGATTCTTCCCACTTCAATTAGCCACAGCATGTTCATTAGTGGCAGCTAAGACACAGCTGGGCCTACAAATTGAAAATCCCATAAGGAGCTACTGAGTAAGGTAGTTTAATGCAGAACTAATTAATTGTAGGTGGTATTTAACTAATGAAGTTATGCAGTGATTTATATCACATTAAAAATCACAATAATTTATGATCATATTGATCAGGTCACAGCACACCAAGGAGATCTATACAATGATTCCATGATCCTGGATTTGGTTATCTATTGGCAATCCCTATCATAGGGATAGCTTGACTGTTTAGATCGTTATAGTCTATTTGCCCACCCACATCACTGTCACAGAGTTATCTGACTCCGTGACAAGGGGCAAAAAGCCCGGGGGGGGGGGGGAAA
>PPHD01010129.1:0-19942 GCA_002909625.1 Bambusicola thoracicus | reverse complement strand
TCCTTAATGGAGCATTTCCACTGAGGCTTTCTGGAGTTAAGTACAGCTCAGGATTCCGAGCTGACATGGCTCCAGCCCTGAGGCAGGGAGCCAAAGCCTGAATGGGGCGGGCTAACCGAGTGCTCTCTGCCAGCACTGCCAACACAGGGCCTTGTCTGCCTACGGAGGGGGCTGCCTTGGGGAACGGTGGTGTTGGGAGGGAAAAGCTACGGGTTTGGGAAGGGTGCAGCGTGGGGTTGGATGGATGCAGTGTGGGGATGGATGCAATCTGCAGCAAAGTGATGGTGGCTGCAGAAACCACCACAGGCAGCTTGGTTGAAATACCACAGAAGTAGGGAGCGAAGCCTTGGAGCAGAGGAGGTCAGAGCAGAGTGTGAGGCACTGGTCCTCCTTCTGCTCACCCTTGTTTTATTCCTGGGCAGGACCAGGGCCCTGCTTGCTGCTGTGAGTAAATTTCCTCTTCCTGGGCTTGGCTCCTCCTGCACCCGTGCTTCCAGGCCGCGTTTTGGCAGTGAACCCAACGAGCTGCAAAAACCACTTCAAAGTGACCTCGGGAGCTCATTTCTCTCGCATGGCTTTGGGAGGCTGGGGTTTATCGATGCATAGCTCCCCAGAACCGGACAGCCCGGTTCTCTGGTTGCAGTGGGGCAGTTTGATCTCACTTGCTGGTGGGAACCTTTCAGCGGGCACCTGCTGCTGCAGGGTCTTACAGTTGCTGTGTTTCACACCATTTATCACTCTGCTTTTCAGTCGCTCCTTTAAGCGAGTCAGTCTGTGTCAGGGGTAGATCACACTGTCCTCTTCAGTCCCCAAAAGCCTGAATTTACCCATTCTGTCTCCCTTCCGAGCCCTCCATTCATTCGCGCTCGTTTTACTGATTTCCTGAATAGCTGAATTATTTGTGAACCCTGAGAAGTGGCTGTGGAGACCTCTGGATCATCTCAGGACAGAGATAAAAGATGCCTCTGGGAGCAAAAGTGCTCATTCAGAAGAGGATGGTGGAGGCGGACGTGTATCACTCAGCAGCCCCGTGATCTTTCTGTG
This sequence comes from Bambusicola thoracicus, assembly GCA_002909625.1. Taxonomy (NCBI): domain Eukaryota; kingdom Metazoa; phylum Chordata; class Aves; order Galliformes; family Phasianidae; genus Bambusicola; species Bambusicola thoracicus. Next base: position 18,898 of record PPHD01010129.1, on the reverse strand, counting down.
GTAAACCCACATCTCCAGGCAGTAAAGTGTTTGTTAGACTTCAGCACTGTCTGTTTACTTGAAAATGCATGATTAGATGCTGCCCATCCCCTCTCTGAGGATTGCACATTGGACACACTGCTGATGGAGAAAGTCCAGCTGAGCATTACGTTTGATCTAAACCCACCCTCTTATAGTTTAAAACCATCACCCCTTGTCCTACTCCTACACCCCCTGACAAAGAATTCCCCCTCAGCTTTCCTGCAGGTCCCCTCCAAGTACTGGAAAGCCACAATGAGGTCTCCTCGGAGCCTTCTCTTCTCCATACTGAATAAGCCCAGCTCCCTCAGCCTGTCTTCATAGGAGAGGTGCTTTATCCCTCTGATCATCTTCATGGTCCTCCTCTGGACCCACTCCAACAGCTTCACATCCCTCCTGCATTGGGGACCCCATGCTTGGACACAGTACTCCAGGTGGGGCCTTACAAGGGCAGAGCAGAAGGGGACGATCCCCTCCCTCTCCCTGCTGCTACACCTTTGCTAATGCACCCAGGATACTGTAGGCCCTCCAGTCTGCAAGCATACCAGAACCCCCAAGTCTTTCTCCTCAGGGCTGCTCTCAATCTGATCGTTGCCCAGCCTGTGTCCATTTGGGATTGCCCCATGCCAGGTGCAGGACCTTGAACTTGGCCTTGTTGAATGTCATGAGGTTCACATGGGCCCATTCCTCAAGCCTGTCCCAATACCAAATCCTGAGAAGCACCATTCATCACTGGTGGCCACCTGGACACCAAGGTGTTGACCACAACCCTTTGAGTGCAACCATCCAGTCAATTCTTTATCCACCAAGTGGTCCATCCATCAAATCCAAATCTCTCCTATTTAGAGACAAGGATGTTGTGTAGGACAGTGTGGAAAGCTTTGTATGAGCCATCATTTGCTCTTCTCTTACCTACCAACAATGTGCCCCCAAGCATAGAATCATAGAACCACAGACATGTGGAATCAGAGAATCAGAGAATCATAGAATGGCTTGGGTTGGAAGGGGCCTTAAAGCCCACCCAGTTTCAGCCCCTGCCTTGGGCAGGGTTGCCATCCACTGGAGCACACTGGAGCTCCCTGCCTGGTGGTGGAGCTGTCGCACCTTTACAAATGTGCCACTCGCACTTCCCCCATCAGGGAGCTGTAGTGATGAGCAATTAGACTCGAACAGGACGCCCTGATGAGCTCAGGCTTTTATATTGGACTGGAAATAATCTAGGAGGAATTCCATGCTAAAGCTCATGTAAGACTTTCTCTGTCCATTTGCCCACGTACACAAAACCTGGCAAAGTGGGACGTCGTCTCATTTTGGCTAAGCAGTGCACAAAAGGGCTGATCCAGTATAACATCCCAGTGACTCAGATACGAGAGTGCATCTGCCTCTTTTGGGAAGAGAAGGGCTCACCTTTGCTCGATTGCTGCCTTTGAAATTGCAGATAGGGGCTGAACACCTCAGTGCCAGCAGCAGCTGGGCTGGAAATCCCTGGCAGAAGGAAGCTCCTGGAAGGAAGTGGTGGCTTGCTTGACCCAATGCCACCAATACTTTGCAGAGGGGAGGGCATGCTGAGCGCTCACCAACCCAAGCTCCAAGCTCACCATGCAATCCTGGCTCCTGCTACCACCCCATCTGCAGCATCCTGTTGCTCTGCATTGGAGCGTGTTGGAGAGAGCTCGTTTTCCATTATTTGTGAACGTTGATAGTTGTCCAGCAAATCATGTTCCCTGTGCAATGCTATCGATTGCTTCCTGGAGCTGTGCAAGGGAGTGCTTTGCTTCCAAGCTATGCCTTACAGTGCTCTGTTAGTGTGGCGAGCCCAGCAACTTCTCTGGGGTAGACTCTTCCAGGCCAATCAGTCCCGTGCTGCAAATTAATGACACATTGATGAGTGATGGTGTAGGTAAGCAATAGGAAGCCTTGGCAGCCGGCAGGTTCAGATGTCCCTCTTGGATTGTGCTGTCACAAAATGGATCTTCTCCTATGGCCATGGGAGGCAGGCTGTTGCTGGCTGCCAGGTGAGCAGGGCTCCTTGGCTTTTGCATCCCCAACACAGCATGTGCTTACAGGTGTCCGAATGCTGTTCGGTCAGGGGATTCTGATTTACAGCTGGTATAAACTCAATGAATGATTCAGATGAGATTTATTTTGTATGTATGACTTTCCTGCAGGCCTGATCTCATTTCAAAACCGATTACCCACCAAAGTGTGCCCCTGTCTTAGTAAATCTGGGAGGGAAGCACGGGGGCCTCATAGGCATGCATTTCTGTGGCTTTCTACTCCCCTTCCCAGCCTCTGCACTTGGCCCGTGTTTGTGGGGTGAAGGTGAACACCCAACCAGGTAGTAATCGCTTCCTACTAATAACAGAGCTTATTTTTTTTAAGCTCTATGAGGAAGTACACAAAGCAAATGACAGGGCCTACCGTGTGCCTTTAAATCCTTTGGCTGCTGGGATGAATGAACAACAGAAAGCAAAGAGGTGGGAGATAAGGGAAGCCCAGCCTTGTGCCGCAGGCGCTCCCCAGCCTCTGCTGTGCAAACCCTTTGGTGTTAATCACCCATTTCCAGCAAGCAGCATACTTTTCCTTGTCAGATTTCCTCATCTTTCCACTCCGAGCCAGGCAGTCCCTTGTAATTCCTGTTCATTGTCCCAGCCCCAACTGGCCAAACCCATTGGTATGGCCAAACCCATTGGGCAAGGTGGCAATCTCCAAGTTAACACTGCCGTTTCCTGTGCAGACTTTGTCCCCCTCCCTGAGTCCAACTGCACAAAACAAAATAGCTTTTGTTCATGATGGATATTCTCCTGGCAACAGAATGACAGAAGCTGCAAAAAAAGCCAGGGCTCGGTGACAGCTCTATCTACAGCTAACCACTGAGGTGCGTCTGCTTTATCATCTTCAGGGAAGAAGTGCCCAGTCAATGGGAAATCCCTGCTTTACAACTAAGGAAGACTTCAGGATGCCCTTCTGTGTCCCTTGGAGGCTCAAAGCCATCCTTTCTCCTTTCTACCTAATTCCTCCTGTATATCTAAAGAGCATCGCATCTTCTCTGGGTCAGAGACGTGGGGAGCAACACGTTGTCATCTACTCGTTCCCAATCCCTGCTAGACCTTTTCCACCTCTCACGTAGTAGCACGATAAAACAGGTGCCTGTTTCAGCCTCGTTGAACCAGAGTGGTGCACAGTAATTTCACATCTTCGGTGGCAGGCAGCCTCATCTAGGATGTTTGCTGAGCTGCTGTATTAATCAATATGGTTAATTGAAACGGTGATTGCACCGACTTGTGCTAGGAACAGCTGTTTCCCATCATCAGCACCAATGAATGTGATGATCTGCCAGATCTGCTGCCCACAGTCATTTCCACCTCAATGCAAGCAGCGTGACAGCCAGCTAGCATCACCAGCTCATGTCATCCTTCCCAGCCCTGTGAGTCCCAGCTGCCTCTGGATACGTTCTGGCCTGAAGGCTGGCTGTTGAGTTCACCTGTCTCCCCCATAGAAATTCAGATTTGAGCCCAGGGGATGAATGCACCCAATATAAACCTCATCTTCTGCAAATTCGTCCCAGGGAAACCAGTTGCAAGTAGAGGATACAACTGTGAACCCCTTTGGCTCCCTGCTGTCTGCCTTGCAGAGGGCTTAGGTGTCAAGAGATACAGGAGAAATGACAGTCCCAGGCCTTTAGCTGTGCGTGCGAAGAGGAGTGAGGAATTAGTCCAGAAATTCAGGAGAGATCAGGCCCATAAATCACACGGTAATGAGAGCAAGGCCTGTCCAAGCACCTGCCCACTTAGCAGTGTCACAGCAGCTGTCAGGGACATGTGAGGATGATTTATGACTGCATTCTCTTCCCAAAGCTAACGCTGGGTGCCAAAACTGCGCATCCCTGTGGCATCCCCCAGCTTCTCACCCTCCTGTTCCTACCTGCGGCCCTGGGTCCTCTCTACCAGGCAGCATGAAGCCCACAACAGTTGGCACTTTGTCCTGGGCAGTTTTGCTCAGGCCAAAACCTTCACCATCACTTTACCACAGCTGTGTCACACTGTTCCCATCTAGCAGAGCAACACTATTTGCCATCTTGACCGTATTTCGGGGTATGTGGCTGCTTACCCAGTATGAGATGCTAGAGATCTGATTTTGCATTGTATAGCATCTCCTGGATGTCAGAGCTGTGCAGATAGTCTGTGCAGTAATTAACAATTAATTAGCAATTAACGCAAATCCATCAAGAGATGTTTTCTCCTCCTATCCCCAAGGCAGGGATGCAGGGTCCCTCCCCAGGGAGGTACAAACACATGCAAACCTCTCTTGCCTGTGCAGGACATTCTCTGTTTCCATACCCCAAGGACACTGCAGTGGTGGCCAGGTCAGATGGTGCTTGGCACTGGTCACTGCCACCAGGCAGGGCCATGTCCTTGGGGTTATAACACACTAACAAGGGCAAAGGGTAACATGATGGATTAGACTATTGCAAAACGATGCTAAATGTCAGATGCACACCAAATGCCAGGTGCTCCTCAGCAGAGCTCTCCACACTTTGCCCAGAGTACAGTGCTCCTAACAAAGGTTGTCTTGTGCAAGCCCTGCCTGGATGAGATTTAAGCCATCAGAGATAACTGCTCAGTTGTTTCTCACTTGGACCTCAGTACCTCCTCCTGCATGGTAAAACACTTCCTTTCTGTACCACCGGATTTGCTTTTCAATGCTTCATTATGTTTCAAGGTCACGGCATATCAAGCAGTTTGGTTGACTGCTCTGGAAAGAAATGAAGTCACAAGAATGTTTTGTTTAATAAATGCAAGCACCAAGCCTGAATTGCTTTCTTGTAAGCATGAAAAAGAGAACAGGAAGCACTCGGGTTTACATTTTTCTTTCTTCCCTCTTTTATGAGTCCACAATTTGCATTTCTTTTCTATGGCGAAGCAATGCCGGGGTCTCAGGCATCCCAGGTTGACCCTGAGGGTTACTAAAGCAGACAGCTATGATGCAGATGGGATGTGCTGGTTGCATCCCAAAGAGCATCCTGAAGATGGCATGCGGTCCCCCTATGGCAGGAACTTTCCTGCATGCCCCCTGTGCCCACCTGGCATGGCATAGGAGCAGCAGGCTGGAGGAGGAGGCCTTTGGGTGCAACACGGCTCTGTTTGAAGTCGGTGGTGAATTTCCCACTGGCTTTAGCCCAGGGTTTTGCAAAGGTGCTGGAGGCCAGGTTAAGGACTTCTCTGGAGCCTGTCTGATGGCGTCTTGTTCCCAGATTGTTTGCAATATTAATTAGGGCTGCAAGCCCGCTGCGTTTTGCAGCTCTGTGGCTCCAATTTGCCACGCTGGAAGGAGCTGGGATGTGAAATTCCCCGGTGCCACACAAATGAAACAGGTTCTGCATTACTTTTGCCTCTGACAACACTCATCCCTTACTCAGACCTGTCTCGGGCAATGCTGCAGCATCCCACTGCTCAAAAAGCATCTGTCAAAGCAGCTTTTGATGGGAAAAAGTATTTAATAAGGAGCAGAACCTTTTACCATAGCTGTACCATTTGTGTTGAGTCTCAACTGCAAAGCAAGACAGCCAAGCAGCAATTTTTAGGTAGACCTCCTGACAGCAAGCTGAGGGCGAGCACTTCTTGGGCACTGGCATCTCCCAGGAGCCAGGTAGCCCAGGGACCATATTCCCCAAATATACCTGCCAATTTGCAGCCTTCCAGATGGGATGTTTGTGCAAATGCATTCCCCTCCACAAATCTCACTGACTCGGCTCTCACGGGTTGCCTCTATTCAACCTCCCCAGGCTTTCACCACTCCTCTATCCCCTGCAGAAGGTGAGGACCAAGCTGGCTGGCAGGCTGCTGTCCTCCCCGAGGAGCCTCCAGGCTAATGCCAATCAAACCCAACACAAGTGTGGCAATACCAAGGATAAGTCTATCCTGGCAACAATTTATATCAAATGACATCTGCCTTGAGAAGACAGATCCCACAAATGTCTCAGTGAGGAAAGAAAAAATGCAAGAGAAGCTCATGCCTTATTAAACATCAGAAAGCCCACACAGAGAGAGACACAAAAGTCCCTAATGTGAGAAAAGCATCTGTCAGGATTTGTAGTGAACCTTGGATGCTGCAGGGGTGGTGGTACCTTTCCTGTGCTCACCTTTGCCATTGGTGGTGGAAATGCATCATCACTGGCATCTCCCTTCCTAATAACATGTGGATCTCATTCTGTTGCCCAATCGGTACCTGTGGTGAGAAATTCCTGAGACTGGGGCTCGCTGATGCAGCATCTGAAATAAATTCTCTGCTGTGACACAGGTGAAATACACAGTGGGGATAGAAGCCCCAAATCCATCGTCAAATGAGTTTCTTGAGACTCTGAGAAATAGAATGAGCAAGTAAACAAGGCAGGATGTTCCCCTGTGCACGCTGGAGCGTCTCAAATGCAGTGGAAAACACAATCAATAATTGAGTGAAAAGGCAAGGCGCGCTGAGCTTTCACAAAGCACAGCCTGAGCATCCAGTATTTATTTTCAGGCCTTAAATAATGCATCTGAAAATGCTTCTAACTGGATATATTAAGGCAAACAAATTTATGTCATGAAAAGTTAATGGACGAGAGAATCTCCGAAGGAAAATCCACAGTCACAAATATACCCCTCAGCTCATTGGCACGTTAGTCCTGTTCTTCCTCTTAAGTTAGGAGACAGGTCTTAATTTCTAATTAAGGAATCATTCACTATCAATTAGCCCGTATAAGGGGATTTCACTCTTGCTGCTGTGCTCTTGAAGTTAAATCACTTAAGCCCCCACATTTCCTCCTTGCTGCTGAACCTACAGCTGCCAGCAAAGCGGTGTGGTGCCAGGGGACATGGGCCCGTCCTGCTTCTGCCACCAGTTTTCTTCTTATTTTTACCAAATTGGTTTATCTCTGTGAGTTAGCTTCCTCAGCAGCCACATAGCAGAGCACCAGCTACCATTGGCAGAAAGAAGAGGTAGAAGACAATCATAGAAGCACTTATATCCTTCTTGTCTGGGGTCTCTCATGGCGTGGAGATGAGCTCCATATCCTGTGTGCTCGTTATGGGCACCTCGGAAGGGCCATGGTGTTCTCACAAGTTAAGGAGAGTATGAGCAGAAGATTTCAGGTTGGGTATTAGGAACAATTTCTTCTCCAAAAGAGCAGTGCTGCAATGGCACAGGGTGCTCAGGGAGTGGTGGGGTCGCCATCCCTGGAGGTGTTCCAGAACCAGGGCATGTGGCACATGTGGGCATGGTGGGGTGGACTGGGGTTGGGCCTGGGGATCTTAGAGGTCTTTTCCAACCTTTATGAATCTATGACTCTAAGATGAAGGGAACAAGGCCAAGGGCATGCACTGTGGTACCAGCAGCTAGCCCTGGTGACACGGCTTTGATCCTGAAAGACATGAGTCCCATCATGCTGCACCAAGTGGCCTCAGGAGCATGGGACCAATGTCCCCATCCCAGCTGCTGCCCACTGGAAATCCCTGTGCTCCTCAAGGGCCTTGGGAACAGGCTGCTCAGCATGAGTTGCTGCTGCTGCTCCGCCAGGTTTCTCATTACAAAACCCAACAGATAAGATAAGAAAGGTTCATAACCTCTCATCACAGGACCAGATTTCTCATCTCCAGCAAGGCATTCCTGTCTCTGATGTTTATTTGCTGTAATATCGCACATCCAGCAGTAGATGAATTGCCTCCACTGGGATTTCAAGTCAGTCAGATCAGAGGAAATCGGTTTTGATGGCTTTGTGATAGAAACATCTCGGGACAAACTCACCCCCGGGGTCAGCAGAGATGCTGCAGGGCTGGATTTGGTGCTGGCTGGCCAAATACAAACCGGTAATGAAAAGCCTGGAAGCAGAATAACTTGGATCCAGAATTATTCTCTCAGCAGAAAGGGGTGTTTTCGTCCACAGCACTCTCAAGAGCTCAGAGGGTACAGGAGCTCAGAAGGACAGACAGGCTGGCTGTAAGCACACTGGGCTGTGTGTGGCTGCTGTCCCTCTTCCAGGGCTTCAAATGGCAAAGAAACACAGCCTGAAAAACCATAAGCATAAGGCAGCCATGCCCCAAATGCTTCTGTGCAACCAGCAGCAGTGCTTTTGTCAGAATTATTTCTTCCTGGGTTTGGAGGAGGGAGGGCTGCAGAAACAAAGATGCTCTTTTTATGCCACGCAGTCCTCAGTTCAAAGGGCTTTCACCTCACAGAGAGCACGTTCCCCATCCCTATCTGGTCAGAGCAGCTCTTTTGCTGGGACAAACAGGAAAGCACACAGCACTGAACGGCTTTGATCGTCACTTTTAACACACAGGGCCGTGCCTTACTCTTGGGTGGTGAAGGCAGCACTGTAGTGGCTGGGGGAGGCACAGAGTGGCAGCAGTAAGGCAGAGCCTGACTGCCCCACAGTGCAAGTACCCCATAGCCATAATGGAGATGGAGGGTCTGGGCTGAAAACTGTGCTGCTGAAGGAGGAAATTCTTCACTCAGAGGGCAGTGAGTTGCTGGCACTTCTGCCCAGAGCTGTGGAGGCCCATCCCTGGAGGTGCCCAGGGCCAGGCTGGACAGGGCCTTGTGCAGCCTGAGCTGGTGAGGGCAACCCTGGGTTGCAGAGGCTGGGACTTGGTTGGGCTTTAAGGGATCTTCCAACCCAAGCCATTCTATGATTCTGTGATTCTGTGATTCCATGTGCCCAAATGCTTCTGCTTGATGGCCCCGTCTTCATGTCTCACAGAAGCCAGAGCTGGGCAGGAAAAGAGGTGCAGTGCCTGTGAGATGCATTCATTATTTAGCAGGAGGTACTTAAAGGAATTAAAAATGTGCACTAAAACATTTGGTTTCTCTGCAGATGGCTCTTCTGACTGAACTGAGGCAGATGGTCCTTTTTGGGCATATCAGAATGTGAAAAAGGTTAGGTAGGACCGAACCAGTGATGTGAAAAGCCCATGTCCACCGTGCCCATGCCTCCCACCTGAGGTGCTTAACTCTGTGCTGCGCTGTTGAAAAAGCTGACGTGGCTGTTGTGGCAGCTGTGATGAAAATAGGTTATCACAAGTGTTTCTACAGTGCAATCTTATTTTGGAAGAAAAACACCACTTTAAAAGTATATCAGGAGTTATGTCCCAGTGTCATAAAACTTCAGAAAAGAATAAGTTTGGTAGGAAAACTGTTACACTCCATCCTTTTTCTCCTTTTCAAGGCTAAATTTCATTCCCACTCTTTGCCATCCATAATTCATCCATGAATTTCACTGAAATTTCTAGTAAATCATTTGTAAGGCCTGAGGCTCGCCAGTTTGCATACAGATCAGTGGCACATTTCGCTTCACTATTATGCTATTTATTTGTTTAGACTGCTTGAAAAGCCAAGTCTGACCTACTTTAAATCCAGAACAAGAAAACGGTTTATGGTAAAGGGTGGTTTAGACCCGAACCATTTTGTAATTAGTAGAGTAAGGACTCATGGGCTTTCTGAATATGCTCATTAAAACATATGTAAATGGTTATTGGTTATATAAATGTTATATATATATATAAATTGTACCTCATATGTAAATCAGACCTCAGCCAGTAAGTCCAACAGCTCTGGGACAGGTTAGATCAGTGGGACCACAGATCTAGGTTTGCTGGTGAACTTGCCCAGCTCCAGAAAGGAGCTATGACCCTCCATGGACAGGAAAGAATGGGATTTCCCTTTGAGACCTGGCAAATGTCATGAGATGCCTTCAGGTCACCTTACCAGGTATGGACCAATGGCTTTCAAACCATTTGCCTTCACTCAGCTCTAAAAAAAACTAAAAAAATTCAGGTCCATATTTTACATCCCTGATCACCACATCCTGTTTGAGAGGCATTTTCATTAATCCCAAGGTTTTGTAAAACAGTCTCAAGAGACAGCTGCCAGAGCTGTCAAACTCAAAACATCCCCTTAGCAATAAGCAGCCTCCCTCCTGCTACAGCTTCTGTTGCACCAGCCGTTGCTGAGCAGCAAGTTTAGGTCATCTGGGGGCAATTATATATTTTAAAGCATAGATTCAATCACCTCTGCTGATTAGTGGCATGCTTCAATGGAGTTTTGAACTTATCTGACATCAGTGCTCACGTCACTATCCACTACCCATAAAACCACTGACTGCTGATCAAATCTGTTATCTCATTTACCATCTGAGTGCATTAAAGTCCAGAGATTTTTACCCAAAGCATTCCTTTCTAAGGGTTGTGTGTTTTCACTCATCACATTGGTTGCATGGCCTGAGGAGTCCAACTTGCCGCCATTTTGGCCACTTTGAAAGCTCAGCAGCGATTTGATCCACTGGCAGATCTGTAGTCATCCTTTTTATGGCGAGGAATCCTTTATCCCTGCAGTGTTCATGCAGTGTTTCCATCAAGCTGCATGCTGTTTCTGAGATTGCCCTCTTCTTGTCTTGCTTCTGCAGCTACTGCAAAGCTCCAGCGTATCTCCCATGCTCTCCCAGTCTTTCAGAAGACACTGGACCCAAACAACTCAGCTTACTTTACAACATACAGGGAAGGACATATGAGTCAGCTGTAAGTTGGAACAATTTCAATAGCTGGCATTTGTCAGTAGAAGTAAGTAATGTCCAAGGACCACAGAGCACAGATCTTATTTTCCTTACACCCCTCTATTAAAAAGGAACCTTACGGGATGGGATGGCCATCCCATGTGCAGGAGCCAGGCGAAGATGAGGGCCCAGCATGCAGGATGCATATCTGGCAGCAGAGCTCAACACCTGGCATGGCAGGGCAGCTGCCCTGCTCTGCTATGAAGAAGTGCTCCCACACCAGACAGGCTTTTCTAAAGCTGCTTTAAATCTCTTAGAATTGCAACTTTCATTTACGCCCTTTTTCCCCCCTTGCACAGCATTTACCAGTGGAGGGATACATTTACTCCAACCCGGACCTCATCACATGGCTGCTTATTCCTGCTCCAGAATAAGCCTTGTTCCTCCAGCACAGTGTAACGTCATCTCACAGACAGGGAATTGCAGAATGGAGCAAGAAGTCTGCACTGGAGCAGAGACTTGAATCTCATCCTCCTACAACTCAACCAAGTGCTGTGTTACTTTCTGTGCTCACTGCCAGGTCCCAGAGATCACAGGGAGCCTGTAATTATCAGCTGCTCTTTGATACCTTCAGTTATTTCACCTTTTCCTGCAACACCTCTGAACAACATGGCGTATGGAGGACAACTCCATCATGGAGGACAACTGTTGCTGTATGCAACTGTTCAGCCTGAAAAGGAAAAGGCTGCAATGGGATCTTAACTACATTTATAAATATCTGTGACCTGAGCACAATAACGAATCGGTCACTTATAGCTAGAAGCACTTAGAAGTTGTCAGAGGAGACAATTTATAGGTGATTATCCCACAGGCTGAGGCTTGGAGAAGAGTGTAGGTGCTGCATTCCTGCTCTCTTTGCAGGGGTCCTTGCGGTGTGATGAGAGCTGCCATCTGCCATTTCTGCTACAGCAGCATTTCTCCCAACGAGGACAAAATGCTTTTCCAACAGGCTGAAGGGCAATTTTCAGTTGGTAAACATTCGCTTTTCTCCTGGTGGTCTTGGAAATGGGATGCATTCATTGCTCAATGTATGTGGGTGGCCAGAGGAATGCAGAAGAAATTGCAGTGGGGACCTGGGATCAAGAAAACTCATTCATTCCTGGCCACTGTACAACCGTGCAATCTGGATGCTTTTTGGTACAATTTAATCTAATCTAGTTTGGATCTGAGACTGACCAAGTGGGAGGGGAAGATCATAAACAGCTATGTTTCCAACTTCATTTTTGACTACGGTGTGATTTCCCAGGGCAGTTCTTGCACATATGACCTTGAGGGGAGGGACAAGAAGGTTCTTCCAAGTTGTTGCATGAATTTGTGCCAAACATTACTTGAGCCCCGAAGTGTAGGTGAATCTGTTCTAATGACAGAAAGCTCCTCCACTCAGGATGGAGAGTTTTCACATTGGCTTGATGAACAGCAAGATTTTCACCTTGCTGTGAAAGGAGGCACAGAAGTGCTTTCCCACCCCCAAAAACCTACCAAGCTGTCGTGATCTAAATGGAGGGATAAAGGATGAAGCGGGGCGGGGAAGTCAAATCCTTCTTGCTGTAGGAAAGACAAAAACCTCCCAAACAGCAAAATCCCTGGGAGTCACAGTATAGCTTTGAAGAGAGACTGAAAGGAGGGGCACATTCACGTTATTTCCCCTCCTTCAGCATCCCTCCATTGATTCTCGGTCCATGCCTGCATTCCGTGGATACCACAGGCTCATTAGGCTGCTGAAACCTTAAATACCTAAAGCAAACTAGAGCCAGAACAAACACAAAGACCCATTTGGGATCTCTTCCTACATGTCAGGGATGGAAAGAAGGCACCAATCCGCTGTTTTGTCCTTGCCAAGAAGCCCTTTCCTTCAGGTTTCAGGTGGCACACCTCCTGCAGGGAGCACACTGCTACAGGAGGAGATGCCCCCTATGCCCTGAGACAGCAGGGGCTGGAAGGGAGGGCATGAGGAACAAGAGGTTTTGCCATGCTGAATGCAGCGTTCCTGAGGCTACACGAGCTGGAAAAAGACAGAGCAGACTCAAAAAAAAAACCGTGATGATGAACAGAGCCAACAGCGGTGTATCTTAACTATTCCTTCTCGGCAGCTCCCTTTTATAATGCTAATATCCTGTGGAAAAATAGTGCCAAGAAATTGCTTGCATTCCACCCTGCAGAAACAAACCCACAAGAGCCAACCCTGCTGACCCCGTACATTTACCCCCCAGCCTTCCTTTCATGCTGTGGCTTCTGCTGTGTATGCGTTCTCTTCCATAGTAAATCAGCCCATCATCCCAACTCACCTCCTGCTTGCAGTTGCTCTGTGAAATGCAGTGCCAGACACCTACTGGACACACCTCTGTCCTCTCTTCCCACCACATATCCAAGCTCCCTGGCATGACATTCTTGCAAGGAAAAGGGATTTGGTGGAATTTCTCATCAAACGCTGCCCCTGTGGAGTGCCCGTCTGATGCAGGGGGAGGTGACACCCTAGGTTAGACCTGGCCCAGATGCTGGAGGAGGAGGGCGAGCAAAAGCAGCCCTTTTGCAGGCACCCTGCCTCGGGGCTACCAGCCTCCATCCAGGAGCCTTGAGCTATCTCTGATCATTAGCTAAAGCCTGAGTTCCTTCCTGGTGAGCAATTAGCTCTAATTAACAATTAGAGAGCTTCTATTGTATTCTAGTGAACTGGTGGGATGAGAGCCACTAATCGCTGTGCTTAGGCAGCAGCAACCCAGAACGTTACAGCCCTGGGGCGAACCTGTGTTTTTGAGTCCTGCCAAATTCCTTCTCCTGGTCCACAATTCCTTTCTCCAATTAGGGTCCAGACACAGAACAAGACAAGGGGCTACAGTGAAAGCTCCCTTTAAATAGCTCCATATTTCTGAGTGCAGCCATTCCTAGGCCTGCATCTTGCTCTGAATTCAAATGAGCAAATTTCCACGTGAGGGACAGTTGCAAGCCAAACACATGAGAATGGTGCCAGTGAGATACTTTGCACACGGGTTGGCATGATAGCTTATCAGTGTGATGGAAAGGCAGGGAAAAGAAACCAAGTCCCACTGAGTTGGTGTTCCAGAACAAATCTGAAAATAACAGTTTAGGAGACAGATGAGAACATAAAACAGAATTAAAGCACTTTTATGTTGTTCGGGCACTTCATTCCAAGGAAGATGTCCATTGACAGCACATGGCAGGGTGCGCAGTGTTTATCAGCCCCTCGATTTACTTTGGCACCAGAGCCATAAACAAGAACAGAACAGCATTGAGTCTGTGAAGTCTAGCAGAAGTCTCTTGGCTTTGGAGGAATTCTGTAAATATTAGGACAGACGCTATCTTAAAAGGCTTGATGCCTTTGATTATGTTCCCGTGCTTAGCTTCCTCCACTTATTTTTGTCTCATCGTCTCTAATGTCGAACTGTTCTACACGTAGGGAAGGCTGTGAATTGAAACAGGAGAGCGAGTTTCTTCTGATGGAGCCTGAACTCCAGCAGAGAAATTGGCAGTCAGGTTGGGAGCGGTAATTCCAGCCACTGGCTCTAAAGGGATTTTTTTTTTTCTAATGGAAAAACTTTTGTGGCTGTTTTGTGACCAAGGTCACGGGTAAGGAAAGGTCTGGGAGGTGAGCTGATCTCTTTTAACCCAGAAAACTGCCCCCTCCCAAAGACCTCTCCAAACCCCAAAAGTCAACATTTTAGACACGTAGGGCCTTCACAGTATCTGCCTCATTATTAGGAGGCAAGATGACAGCACTGGTGTGACTCCATGGTGGGTGTAGGATCTGTGGGCTGGATGAAGAAAGGCATGTAGGTCAGCAGGGTGTAAGACCTGTGGGTTAGGAGGAGGTAGAAACCATAGGTTGAGTTTTATAGAGCCTGCAGGTTGGGACAGCCTTGTTGCTTTGGCTCTGGCCAGCTCAATAACACTCGTTTTGGAGATCCTGTCCTCTGCTGCAGCCTGCATGAGCTTGAATATGGCTTACAGCCCCTGCCCCACAGGTCACCAAATGGACACTGGATTTGCTCATGTGTGCCCAAGAAGAAAGCTTCCTCCCCCCACCATCCTCTTGTAATGTCCTGAGCCACCACAGCTTATCAGATCCTACTGCTCCTTGGGCTGAGGTCTGTTACAGGGCCCTAATCACGTTCCCCTCCAGGATCATGGCAAAGTTCCCACTCATTTGAATGAGAACAAGAACCCAGCCATTGTCTGACACCTTTGATATTTTCTGTGACTAAAAAGAGCTATTTTTGTATGAGGAAGGTCAAAATGAGAGCAGGCACATGGGAGGAGGATGGACAACTTCAAAGCTCACTGAGCCACGCGGACAAAGCCAAAGCAGCACCGAGCAACCTCCCTTTAAACAGCATCCTGAATGCTGTTTTTACGGTGCAAAGATCCTTCTAGAAGAAGGCTTCATGAACTCTCTGTGGTGTATCAGCCAGTTGGAAGTCATTTGGTCTCCTCACTTTGGTTGGCTGCCAAGCTGATCCGCACTTTCTAGATGGTTTGGGGCATACATCTCATTTGGTGTTTTAGCAGAGAGAACATTCCTTATAGCTATTAACTCTGTAGTGAGGATGTCAGCTTGACTAAGTATTATTTACTTTGTCCAAGAAACAATCATTAGGAACATAAATGTGACTGAAGCATCAAAAACAACCCCTTCCTGCATTTATCGTTGGCATCTTGCATGCAGCATGCTAGCAATTTGAGATTTTAAAAGAAGCCAGCAAGTTAGGATTGTAGAGGAAAGAAAATCTGTTGCTTTTGTCATTTTGTAAGAGAGACGCCAAAGAAGTTTTCCCTGTGGTGTATCTATCAATTGCAAATCACTGTGACCTTATATTTCTCCAGAGACCAGGCATGTTCCCTGGGTAAAAGTACTGCGAGTACTTGTTCAATATACAATGGTAGCAGACAACCTTACTGCCCGCAAGTCACAGTCTAGACATGACACAGGAGATGTGGTCTGCTTAGGCTTTGGTTCTGTAAGGAAAGTAGAAAATGAAGGCTACAGATGCCATAAAATAATAGCATTCATTTTTCTGCTGATGTGTTTTAAGTTTGGGCTGAAGAATGAGAACATTTTTACTTAAGGGCACATGCAATTTTTTGGTTTGGCTCTCTTTCCACTACATTAATACTTGTACTGGTTGCTAGACAGGCAAAAACCTCCCAGACACTTTCAGTTTCAGCTTGGTTTAGCTGAGACCCCATTTTTCCATTTGAAATAAAGCTTCTCAATGAAAACTTGTGCTAGCTTTCTCCTACCAGCTTCTTCAGAACTAAACTCTACTTGGGTCCCCCACTTCTGCCTGCTGTCAGAAACAGGCAGCAGAGAAATGCAACGCAGCACATACACGACCCATGGAGCAGAGCTTCACCCACAGGATGTCTTCCCCCACTCCACCACCCTGCACATCTTCTGCCCCAATTACACCCCTTATACGCAGCCATGCCTCTTTCTCCCTGTGAAACAGTTCTCGTCAGCAAAGAAATGAATTCAGGCATTTTCTGATGCACCTGCCTTCTCTTGGTTACCAAGCTCAGCTTTGGAAATACTGATTGCTGAACATTTCCCTCCAAAATTCATTCCTTGGAAAAGAATTCCCTCCGAGGTGCAAAGATGGGCTGCCAATAAAGTCAAGTGAAGACCTCGCAGTGCCTTCTGCAGCTTTCCCAAGGGCTGCCTGCTGCTCTGTGTCCCACTAAGGGTAGCACATGGGTGTTCCTGGGGGTCCCTCAAAGCCTTCTCAGCAAGCATTGGTCATACAGCGGCATTTACTTGGTGGTGTCCCCAGTGGCTTGCTGGTAGCAGAGCTGGTACAGGGCTTTATAACAAGCCACAGCTAACACAGAGCCTTCATAAATCTGGTACCTGCAGTAGGTAACAGGAGGAAACAGGTGGAAGTTATTTATGATTACTTTTCCTCTCACCCAGGCTTCTTTTGTTATCCACCCTTCTCATATACCTCTCTCAAACTCTGTATGAAAACGCAGTTGGTGGAATAAAGCAGTCTTCTGCATGACCTCCTGCAATGCAATAGCACTGAGATGCTATTTTCAGAGATGCTATTTTCACATGGAGGCCAAGAGGCACTGGGCACAAACCGGAGCACAGCAGGTTGGCTCTGCCCATCAGGCAGCACTTCTGTAAACAGGAACATGGCAGATATGTGATACCTGGAAGCTGCTAAAACCTGGGGACAGAAGCTGGCCCTCAGCCGTGAAAAGCCCATCTCCATCAGCTCACAGTCCAAACCCACAAGATGAATGCTGATCTGGCCCAAGGGCTGTGCAGTGCAAATGATGCTGTAGGAGCTGACAGAAGCGTGGCCCAAAAGCAGCAGCCATGAGTCACATGGAGCACCTTAGAAGCCCCAGGAAGATTTTCTGTACTGGTGTAGGGCTTGAGGCCTCACTTCCCCAGCATAATATCCCAGCAGACTTGCTGAGTGCTGTTTACTCCAATAGGAACAACTCACATTCTTCAGTGATTTGCAGAGCTGGGCCATGTGTTAGTTTCCTGAAAGATTCACATACTTGGCAGGGGAGGTTTAGAAGTAATTTCTTTTTTATTGCATCTTTTTTTGCTTATCCTTTACTAATAAGTGAGTACATTCCACAAGCTTGATGTCACATAAGGGAAAAGGAACGAAGGTAGGAAATGAAAACACAATGGAAAGCAGAGCCATAGGCAGAAGCATTACTGGCTGCCTCATTTCTTGGCCAGTTTTCCAAATGCCAGGCTCCTTTGGGATTATCTGAAACAAGCAGACATCTTTCAATTATACAGCTCTTGAGCAGCTAAAAGATCTCATTCACCTGAGGTCATAGTAAGCAAAAGTGAAGATATTATTTAATAACAAATAATAGGTCCTTTTAGGAGTCACAAATGCTCTATTTCTGTGTTTAGTAAGTAGGGATGTTGGCACTGGCTCTTGGCTCCAGCAGCATTCTGGTACTTCTAACTTCAAATCCACAGCAAGGTCTTCATTACTGAGAAAAATAATTAAGCTTTTGGACATTGATTCAACAGTACATTCAAGTATATGCCTCCATTTAAGCCTGTATTGGCAATAAGCTATCCTAAAATTAATAAGAGGTGAAAGCTTAATTACGTTCCTGAATTCAGGGGGCTCTGGCGTGGAGAACTCCAGTGTTAAATGTCAGCACGAAGGCAGATTCCTACGGCTGGCTACAAATCTCTTGGATTTATAATCACTTTATATCCTGGAAACGCTGACAGCTTTAAATATAGCACCGTGGCTGTGATAAATTGTTGGCATTTTTTTCTGGTTAGCCTTTTGTAACTAAATTTAAGGTATCCATTTCAGCATGATCCAATTATGGAAGCATAATCGGAACGGCTCCCCATGCAAGAGGCTACGTCTATTTTTGTCCAGGAAGCTTAAGTCTGCATTTTTGAGCTTGTGATTTATGTCAGGCTTTAAATTAATAATAAGGCATCTCTCCACAGGCAAATATTTGTATTGCAAGATTCGTTCAGCACAGCAGCCAGCAGTCAGCCAAGGCTTTCTGCATAACGAAGATTCAGTTACAATGACAGCATAGACACTATTTCAAACATCATCTGCTCTCGAGCAATCGCTGTCAACTCTGGGAGTCTGAAATTAATAGCATAACAGCATAAGCTGTTGAACCCCAAAAGATGAATTCCTCAGACCAGAAAGGCCAGCTATCACCTTCACTGGTGTTGCTGATGAGCATCTTTCCACACATGTTTCCAGGGACAAAATACAGGAGTCCTGCCTCTGGGGGCTCAAGCAGGCAGCTGAGCATGCACAAACATGACCACACATACAGGCCCAAGGGAGGTACAAAGCTGAAAGGCAGAGAGATAAATCCTCACCATGCTGTGTCTTACAAGGAGCACGAGCCTGGACACACAGCAGGGAGAGGATCAAGCCCCACATCTCCACTGATTTATAGTGTGTGCTCTCTTGTGCATCAATCAATGAAAAATACACTTACTTCCTATGTGCTTTGAGATCTGCTGGTGGCAGAAGCAATGCCAGTCGGACACTATTGTCACAACCCAAATCCCAGAGAGCTTCTGCAGTTAGTCGTATTCAGGGCAGCACGTCCTGTAAATAAGGATTTGTCTGTTTATGTATCTGGGACCACTGCAACCTTGAGCTTATGTGTGGAAATGCACCTTTAGCTTTCTTCCTCTCAAGTCAGTAATACTTCCAAACAAGCAGCACCAAACAGGAAGCATCCCAAGAAAGCTTGAGGGGTTACATCTTAAGCTAAGAGCAAAACTAGATGCCAGGTGACCCACACTGA
>PPHD01010128.1:0-16511 GCA_002909625.1 Bambusicola thoracicus | reverse complement strand
GATGGTCTAACATCATGTAGATGTTGGCTGATGACTTTATATTCTCCGCTCTCTGACAGTATGTAATGACTTTGGACTCAGATGCTTATTTGCCTTAACGGTCGAGGACATACTTCAGTTTTTTTGAGTCTGTCCAGGAATAAACTTTGAGATTTTGTTCTTGGAAGGTTTTACTTCTCTCTNTTATATTCTCCGCTCTCTGACAGTATGTAATGACTTTGGACTCAGATGCTTATTTGCCTTAACGGTCGAGGACATACTTCAGTTTTTTTGAGTCTGTCCAGGAATAAACTTTGAGATTTTGTTCTTGGAAGGTTTTACTTCTCTCTTGCTGACTGGGCTGACGCTGCTTGCCATGGGTAGATCTGAGTTGGATGCTTTTTTCCTGTTATCTATCTCATTCATATATTACAGGAATGAAAAATAAGATCAGGTTCTCTCACCATGCTTAATTATTAAGTGAAATATATATTACTTTTCTTCAGCGGGGAGGATGGGAGGGTTGTAGGGGGCGCATGCAAACTTATAGTTTGGAACTGATGACCTAAGATTATTTGGCCGTGTTAATCAAATATCTTGATGATTCCAGGTATCCCGAAGTTGATTACAACCGATATGGTCAAAGAAGGTGCAGCTGTGATAGATGTAGGCATCAATCATATCCATGATCCTCTAACTGGAAAGACCAAATTAGTTGGGGATGTGGACTTTGAAGGTCAGTGAAATGCTCCATATGTGAACCTATTGGATTCATTGACGATAAATACCTTGAATAGCGTATGTCTCAGCACTGACAGAAGTGCTTGTTCTCAACAAGCAATTTGTTCCTATGCTTGCTCTTAAGAAATGATACGTTATTTAGGAGAGGCAGTGCTACTTCTAATTACTGATATGAGCAACCTTTGAGAGATAAAGATGAGCTTTTTTGGCAGTGTGGTGGCAACAGTTCTAGAGATGCTTGTCTCCAGGCTTCTTTCATCCTCTGAGAATCTCTAAAGCTTCTCAAAAGTATTTGCACGTGTGCATGCACAAAAGCAATCTACAGTTTCTACCTTTTCATGAATATATATTTCTCACTGATCGTAGCAAATACTGTTATGCCATAATTTCTCAAGCCTGCTTTCACACTTCCTCTTCAAATTTGTATTTGAAAATATTCACTTCTGCTTCAGAAATATCCTTTAGGCTGAGGATTAAGGTGGGTTCATCTCAAGCTCTTGAAAATCTTGGTCCAGGCAAGCCCAGCTGAGATAACGTATGATGTTACATATTGATCTTTTCATGTTGAATGTGTTGCAGAGCGAGTTCATAGTGTAATTGGATTAAATCTCTCTGCTCTGGAGGAGCTCCAGACTGGAATAGCAGGATTGTTGCAGCTGAAAATTAAAGCTTATTGGCAGAGCTGTGTGTGGGAAGCTTAGACAGTGTTCACCCACATTATTAATGGTTCTCAACAGTTCCTTATTTTGATAAGTATGAAAATCAGCCACCATTCTTTGTTGGTTTTTTTTTTATAGTTATTAACATCTTGGCTGGCACAATGTCTCAAAGCTTAATTGTATTCAGAATGTTTCTATCCCACTGGATGTATTTGAAATTATATCATTTGGTTCATTCCTGCCTGTTTTACTCAGTGAACATTATATCTGTCTGATGAAGTCTATGGAATGACCGGCAAGAGCTCAGTGATGCTTTGAGCATCCATTTGGAAGTATATAGCTGCATTTGTAAAATAGTTCCTGTAGAAATACATTTCTACAGGACAATTTTTTGTGTGGTTATCTTCCCTGTGCCATCAGAAGTAAAAGATGATTTTCCATATTCAGAACTGAACTAAAATGAAGTATAGAGAGGAGTTCCAGGAATTTTTTTTTTTTTAATTGTTTGTTTTAGCATGTTTGAATATGACTTTCAGAAACTTGACAGTGTCTCCTTTCTGTTTGTTTTCTTTAAATGCATAACCTTCTGAATGCAATGTAGGGCTTGATTCAGTGGCCGTGCCATGACTCAGAGTTTCAGCGATGCACTGTATGTGTCTTGTCATGTCTGCTGTGGGTTGCTCTCAGGATTTTACCTGGGGGGAGGGAAGATCCAAAAAGGAGGGAGGAACTTCAACCTCGATTATGCCACTGCAACTCCAAGTAGCATTTTGCTGTGCATTGCCAAAGGGAAATTGTTGTTGGTTTATTGGTATCGGTGAAAGTTTCACTAAATCTCTACAAACAAAAAAAACTGTCCCTGTGTATGGAGTTGGAAATACTGCAGACCATGTCACCTGTGCCAAATCTTTTACTTGCCAGTAAGGAAATGGAACAAGCTAGGCTATTCGTGTACCAAATCATTTTATCCTTTTCCTCCTTTTTATCACTTGACTGAGTTTATGCTTAAGCCTATGTCAAAATGTTTTTTGCAGTACGTAAACTGGCATGGCATACATCATCTGTATAATGTAAAATAGCCCACCAGTGTATATTCTTTCATCATCTCCTTCCTGAAGTAGGGAAATATTTGGGGTGGGAGCTAGGGGATGTGCGAGAGATTGAACTGGGCAATCCCATGTCAAACCTTTGTTGTAAGAAATGGATGGGAAAGGCTGACCTAACAAGGTCATTTGGCTGAGAACCTCTGGGAGTGCAAATAAGCTTTAGTAGGCGGGTGGGAACTGTTGTGATTTGGTTGTCATATCCTAGCAATACTTAGATGCTATCCTCTGATCTCTAGGGAGTGGGTTTGAAACATAACTTTATTTTCATCTCTAACAACAAGAAGGTGACATTTCAAATAGATATCTTTTTAATATTGTTCATTCGTAAACTCAAAGTAAGAAATACCTGGAGGAAAATATTCTTAGCACAGGCCAAGAGGATTGAACAGCTATTCAAGATGAGTTTTCAAGTTCTGAGATCTGTGTTCCAAATTGGGCATTAGCGTGAGCCATGTCTCATTGGGCTGTAAGTGGTTAAAGGTGCCCAAAGTGCTATTATATGTGATTCCAAGCTATACAGAGGAGCAAGACAGGAAAACACTGTGCATTTGGAGGTCGGCTACGCAGCTTGCACAGAGCGTGCAACTAGAACAGCTCTTACGGGTGGAGCACTGTTTCCAGGAGTCACTGTATAGCAGGGTGGTGGCACAGCACTACAGGAGCTGATCCTTGATACGGAGGTGCTCAGAGCTGCTCACCACTGTGCTGCTCCTGCCCGACCTGCCCAGTGACAGAGCTTGACCTGCCCATGTTCCAGGACACAGAGTTGCTCACCTCTGTTCCCACCCTATCTGCCTAGTGGTAGTGGTGCACCTGCCCATGTTCTAGGAGCACAGAGCTGCTTCCCAAGCTGCGCTCCAAAAACTCCCAAAGACTTTCCTTGGTTTGCTGGCCAAACACCCTGGCATCACCCCTGGGTGCTGCTGGGAGCAGCTGACTGAGGTTTGCCTTCTTAAGGCTTCTGGTCACGAAGGGCTTTATTAAAACAAGGGAGGAGCTTTGCACTTCAGTTGTCACTGCAATCTTCACAGCTTGTGAGAAGGTGGCACTGTTGCTGAATCGTGGTGCACTGTTCATGGGACTCACAAGTCTTCGTGGTATTGGGCAAAAATGTTGTTAGAAATGAAGTTGGCTACTGATAGCTGGAAAGGAGTTAGAGAGGCCCATGAAGTCAAAGTGTGCAGAACGGACTAGGCTCACTTCTGGATGGAGCAAGCGTACCGAAAGGCACATAAGTTTAGTTAGAACCAGGGAAATGTATCCTGTTCTGATTAATTACAGCACTAATTCCTACCAATCTATTGGGTGAGCTGACAAGTGTCTTGAAACTGGTTCAGGTAGTGAAAAATTGTACCATGATCATCTTTGAAGCCAATTTTTTTTATCTGAGCGTTGGCATTGTGTCTTACCTAGAGTTGGTGAGATGTAGAAACGCAGGTGTTGTGGAAACAGTTCATTCTGACAGTTGTTTGTTGCTGTTCCACATTCAGTGCACTACCTTCCAGGCTGTGAGCTTTTTTTTCTCAAACTGCTGCATCCTTTCCAAACAGTGTCTTGATGCTTTTTATCCAAACAGCAGTCCCGAAAACAGAACGTGGGTATTCCACCTGCTTTCACTACAAATTCCAAAGGCTTTCTCTTCATTCCTTACATTTTGAAATGGTGGCTTGGAGGCTATTTTCGTAGTTCAGTAGGATCCCTGCTGCAGTGGCTGCATACTGGAGGGCTGTGGAGGGAACGTTTGCTAAATGGGACTGCAAGCCCCAGGTGGTGGCTGCCAGGAGGCCATGGAGCATCACTGCCTGGTGGCACTGAGCTTTGGGATGGAGAAGTCGAGGTCCTCTCACAGAGGAGGCCACATGTCATGCAGGGGTCTAAGAAATGTTCACCGGGATCTTTAATTTCTGCTGCCACTGCTCGTTATCCCAAGGCTATTGCAATATCCCACCCACTTGTCTGTGCTAATTAGCTGCATCTGAAAGTAGCTGTGCTGCTTAATTTTCTGCTGGGGAGCATTAGAGGGATAATATCAAACAGAAGGAATTTTGAGAAATGGGATCATTATTTTCAGGTTGCTGTCCCACAGTGCACACTGAGAAAAATCCCGGACTGTGTAAAGCAGATCATGGCATATCTACTATGATTGCTGAGCACGTGATTCACACTTGTGCAGTGCTGCACAGATGCAGTGATCCTGGAGAAGCTGTACAGGGAGTAATAAAGCCATGTGCAAACAATGCTTAGGCAGGAATTATTCTGCATCACTCAATGCAGATGCACCAGACTCAGAACCACCTTCAGGTTGGGACTTGCCCTGGGTTTGTGCGATGAACCCTATTCCGTGTCTGATGTTCCTGCTTTAAAGGAACAGAGGAATGAAGGGCTGCTTCCAAAGCAGCGGAGCCTGTTTGTCAAGGAAATAATCTACATTTCATTTCTTCTGAAGAATCAAAGGAAGATTTAAAGATTCTAAAGAAGCTGCAAAATAGCAGCTCCTTCCCCATAGGCACCTCATTTGTGTACCAACATTTTACAAATTGCTGGTCTCCAGAAGCTAGGTTAGAGCTTTACCTTTGCTGGGAAGCAGAAACGAGACCTCCTGAAGGAAGCAAAGGTGCAGCACCTGATTTGCTGACATGAGGTGGGTCACACTGAATTGCTGCCTTAGGACTGCTTTGGCTTTCTACACTTCACAAGAGAAGGAAAATCTGTTCACATTTTTGAGGTTATTTTTACCCCTTTGCTCAGTAGTGTTCGTCTTGGAGAACTGCATTCATCTGATCTATATTTACTCTTCTAGGTGGAGAGGTATCAGATGGTAGTTCCTAAACATAGATACCTGTCACTTGTTTATGTAGGTTGCTCCAGAGGTAATGCCTCCTGTTTATTTCCATGGAAGCTATAACAGGGATAAGGAGTACAATAACACTGTTTGATAGAGCAGATTCTCAGCTACAAAACACTGTTTTTTCAACATAGTTGCCACTGTTAGCTATGCACTTTGTTCAGTGATGAACAAGAACCTGCACGTGGAGTAGTTGTGGGAAGGTTCAACCTCTACTGCCATACAACCAACATCCACCTCTGATATTGCGGGCCAGCACAATAAAACAGGAGGCATTACTTTTCGAGCAGCCGTTGTATATATCTGGATTAGCTTTTGTGAAAAGGTATCCAGGTGGTTGTATGCAAACAGATATAAACTATGGTTTCTGCTGAGCCTCACGCTGAGCCACAGCAATTTCCATAATGATAGAGTATGGGGAGAGAAAGTCCTCCACAACCTGTGAGAGCAGCACACTGTGAGCAGCACACTGTGCCTGTGCTCCTCAGTACAGCTCCTAACACAAGAGGCAGTGATGTTGTGCACGATGTGCGTTGGAAGGCTTTCCTTAGGTACAGCTGTGAACTGCAGCACTTTGTAACTAAGATAAGAGTATTCCAAACAACACCACAAAGAGAAGCATGTAACATTGCCATGGAAATAGACTTATTTCAATTTTAAATGGCTGAAACAATTTGTATGGCAATTATGATGGTGTTGACTTCAGATGTGGGTACATTTCAATAATTATGACATTAAGTTGAGGATTTGCAATAACTACTAACCATAAACACCAATCTCAAACAGCAGGTAGTTCAGAATAACTAATAAGAGTGTTTGAGAATATTAAGAATAACTGTCCTATGGGACCTTAATTTATTTGTTACAACTTGCATGTACAACTAGAACAAAGCAACAACAAAAAGCGATGCAAGTTGCAATTTGTTAAGCTTTCCGGATATTTTAATAGTATATCTGGTGGTACAGCCAGTAGAGTAGTTAAAGCTCTCCCCGGTGTAATCAACAGCTCTTCTCAGCTGTTTTTCAAACAGTAACACTTACCATAGAGTACGTCCATATGACATGCTTGCAGTTAGTATCCCTGCCTTAGTTCAGACACTTGGTGACAACAGGGAATGGGAGTTTTCAGGAAGTCACTTGTAAACAAGCAAAGGAGGGAAAAAAAAGAAAGGGATGGCATGATGCACACTCATGGTGGCACTTGTGCAAATCTGTACAACAGTCAGTAACATGCCGCTTGCACTAGCTGCTATTAGCAAAGGCTGCTTGTTACGGTTTGTCATGCAATGGATTCCCAGCCAGATGCATATAACTCTTGCAAAAGTAACTTAAAATTTCAGTTGATTACATTTTACAGAGTAGACACAAATACCAAGTCGTGATGTTACATGATATTAGTTCTTCATACAAAGAGGTAACTTGACAGCTGTTACCTAAATGCTTTAAAAAATAAGAAATAAGGTGTATCTATCTCTTAGAACAAGCATTCAAGGTACGTGCTAACTTCGGACAGCCTCATAGCGTTGTTAGTTGCAGCTAACTCAGTTGTCAGAGATCTTTCTTTGGCACTTCAGTAAGACCAGTGCCTCCCAATCCAAGTTTGGTGTAAGCACCATAGTAAGGCTGTTTTGTGGTTTGGTTTGCTTTGTTTTTATTTGTTTGTTAAACAACAACAACAAAACCACACCTCCTCTGAAGGAGCAGAGCATTTATGGCTGCTGTTGCAATGGGAATTTGTTCTTCCACAAAGTCAACTCTGTTTTGTTCTTTGCCCATCTTGAGAAGCAGAAAACGAACCAACCAGGAAGCTGTGCTTTCTCCCGCTGTGGTCTTCTGAAGCTCTCTTTTCTGATGGTAGAGTATCTTCATTAGAAGCTTCAGGTTGCAGTGGGGGAAGAAGGGTTGAAGAGGCAACCTCGCTGTGCTGGTGCTCAGCTGTGGTTTTTGATGGACTCCTGCTCTTCTTGCAGCTCCTCAGAAACATGCAGTTTAGGGGTCTGACCACAGGTTGGGTGAGGGTGTGTGCTCCCATGGGGAGAGGGCAGCCTTCTGCAGGCACATTGCTTTAAGCTGATGGGGAAACCATACCCCTGGGTAATGACGTTCGCAAGAAGAGGACTACCTTGCAGCCTTGGTCCTGACTGTATCCCATCACAGAATCATAGAATCATTAAAGTTGGAAAAGATTACTAAGATCATGTAGTCCAACTGTCAGTGCATCACCACCATGTCCACTTTCTCTCTTTTCTCTTAGAAGTGAAGAAGAAGGCTGGCTTCATCACTCCAGTGCCAGGAGGAGTGGGACCTATGACTGTCGCAATGCTTCTGAAGAACACGCTGATAGTTGCTAAGAAGCTCATTTACTAGAGGAAGTGGGCTGTCTCGGAAGAAGAATGCAAGTTGTTCTATTTATTGTTATACAAAACCTTTATTTTTTACTAGAAAGATATTTATTTCTACATTGTATTTATTTTTTCATGTAAACTATATTGAACTTGATGGTTTACAAAATGTTACGATACTTTATGTTACCTCCTGCTGACTTACTGTGAGCAACACTGAATTGAATGGTGCAGACTTTGTTGGTAGCATATTGTTGGTCAACTGTGTGCGTGGAAGTGAAGAACTAAACTTGAATTGTGAAGCTTGAATTATGCTTATCTGTTTTGAGATAGGATGCTATTGCTGAGATTATTTAAGCACTAGGAATGCTCAATCTGTATGAAAACTGGGTTTAAACATGGTGGATATCGGTTGAAAATGTGGAATGTTCTGGGCGTAATTTCAAGCTGGAAAACATTTAGATAGCAGTGATCCGGAGTCCGAAAGGAGCAAAAGGCTGGGATTTGTTTCAGCTGCCAGACGATAGTGCTGGCAGTGAATACAAATGCTCAGTACACATTTAAAGCTGTCCTGTATACTTCAATATTGGCTAAACTCTCCTCTGAAATGTATGCAAGAGGTGTGCATGAAGTACTCGCATTGTGAAGCCAGAATTGTTTTCTTTCCTTGTCTGAATTTGGTTGACAGTGTTTTCATGCATAGTGCCACAAAAAGGTTGTGAGTAGGTGACGTGGTTGGATTGGACTTCAGTTGGATAGAATGTCGTTAAAGCTGCTATCTATGTGCTTTCTGTATAAGATGGAGGGGAAGAGGAAGAGAAAATCAGAAGTTTACCCATGGCAGAAATGCTTGTATTGGAATTTAAGCCGTTTGTTTATTCTCTTGTCTTCTGAAGCAGTGTGAAGGGTTCTTAATTCCTGGTATAAGACTGAGCCTTGTGAGTATTTGTTGACAATATTTTGCTTCTTAGAGAGGACTATGTGAGATAATAAGATGCTTGCTGTAAAAGGAAATAGAAATCATAAAAACAAATGGGAGAGAGGTGATTGTCAGTGTGTTTCTATATAATCCAAAGATGGATTCAGAATAGTCTCATGCAATGTAAGAGTCAGAGCTGTGTTACTGCTAGGATGCCACATTTAATATGCATATGCTGTACTGACTTGAAGAGCCTACCCTGGCTCCCATTGAAGCCAGTGGGAGTCACTTTGGGCTGCTATCTCCATATTTTTATCTTGGTTGGGGTAACTTTATTTTAATCAAGAGCCTTTAGAGTTTGCCAGTAGTTTCAAGACTACTTGAAAAAGGAAGAAAACAAAAAGGTGTGGTTAAATACTACTTCTGTTTGTTTTAAAAGAAGTGCATACCAAATTAAAATAAAAAAAGAAACAGCTGGAGCATTGCTTCTGTGCTGCTTGTTTCCCCTGATGCTCTTCCATCGTGAGAGTTTTGCATAAATGCATTTTTTGCAGAGTAGCTTGACAGATCATTACTGGGTGTATGGAACCAATAGTGCAGACGCCCACATATCTGTTCGAAATGAAGGGTTATGAGAATGTTAGGGGTGTCCAGGTGCAGGTGGAGATAACGCTCAGATCATTCAACCCATCATTAGCTCAGATGGAATAATTAGCCCATTCTGCTAATCCTGTGCAATACTTTGATGCAGTTTGGGTTGGATTTTTTTTTTTCCTTTCTATCTAGAGAGTGGAAAAACAGCAGCCTTTTTCTTGTTCATTCGTTACCTTTATTTCACTTGTTTGCGTTGCTTTTCCGGATCCACGTTCGTTTACTTTGCTTTAGCTAAAAATGAGTCTGCATTTTTGACAGAATAACAACTCGAGGCACTTTGCTTATGTCACTGGAATGAGTCTGCCTCTGTCATATCCTCCCAGCAGCTTATAGTGCATCCTCAGCTTTTTCTCTTTTCGCCTCCCACGAGTGAGTTAGTATGACATAAAGCCAGCAGGACCAAGGTTTCGCTCAGTGGCATGTTGTTTTCAGAGCTGCCGTATGCATCTGTTCTCCATTGCAACCTGCAGAAGGGCTATGACTCCTATTTCCAGCCTGCAAAGTGTGCTCATGTGCCAGGACCAGGCCAGGTGGGGACAGCCACAGCCTCGTCTGCTGCCCTCTTCTTGCCTCACCCACTGCATTGCCCAATGACAGAGCCACTGCTCACATTCACACTGGATTAAACTCCCATTGTGTAAAAGTATGTTGAAAGGAAGCTCCCTGCTTGGGACTGATAGCAAAGGTTCTGCAGGTAACACAAACACCAGTCCTTGCAAGTGGGGAGTGCACAGGCTGCACTCGATCAATGTGCAGGCATGCAGCCTTTCAGGATACTGAAGGAAGGGAAAAGCCTCCTGGAATCCAGCCCATGAGCAGCAGAACACATAATTAAAGTGTGCATAACCAGCTTGTGTTTTTCACTGAGCTTATGAAGTGGTTACGCTGAATCCCATACATCACCAAAGAGCTTGGTGCAGAGGAGAATTCAAGCTGACCAGAGTTGCTACAGGATTTGTCATTAGATTTTGGCTAAAGAAAAGATTCAGTTGTGAAAAGTCTTTTATTTTCTGAAGCTCGCAGTGGGGAAACTGAAACTTGGGGTGAAGATAGCAGCTCTCTTGGGATGAGAGTGAAGAGTTTTGGGGTTGTTGATCTGTTTTCCATTATTGAGCTGGGCCTTCCTGGTGATCTTCCTCAGTGCTACATAACAACGTTGCAGAGGGACCAGTCCTGCTTGTTCTGAGCTGACTGCGACAAAGGAATTGACAGCATTTAGGGCCGTGGAGAGTGGCATTAAGAAATGTGTATATCAGGTATTAAAGACCTACAGGTACTTAATGTAAAAAGCACGATCACTCTCACTGTGTGTCTGCACGGCTCCGGGTGGCCATCCTTGCACAGCTCCAGCTGCGATCAAAGGCCTTTTGCTGGCAGTCACCGATGGGGAATATCACCGTTATCTCTGTCTGATCACTTCCCAGTCTCAGCACGGCTGTTCTCACCGTTCCTTTTCTGGATGAGGAGGAGCTGAAGTACAGGAGGAACCAGAGCACAGCAGGGGCTGGACCCTGGCTCCTGGCATCTGGAGCAGCACGGTGAATGCTGATCACCCCCCTGGAAGTAACGTAAGACTTTATCACCGAGGGACCGAAGATCTCATTTTTCACGACAGATCTCTCGTTTGTTTGTTTTGCTTCCTTCTGGTTTTGCCATATATCACTGATCTGCTCTGGCAGATGCCAGGTCTCTCTAAAACTACATCTCTGCATGCACAACAATGCCCACGGGTAATAGGAAACTGGGGTTTCAAGAGAAAACCCGATCCCAGTGCTAGATAATAGCAGTTTCCTAAATAAATGTGTGGTTGCCCCAAGGGCTGAGCTTGCTGCCAGACGCACCTTTTTTTGATTGGTGAGAGCAGCAAATGACGCTTCGTGGCGTATAAGAAAACACGGCAGCACAGATAAGTGGATCCAACGAGCGCTGGCAGAGGAGAGTTGCAGAGGTGCTAAAGCTGCTGCTTGCCATGGCATTTGGAATGCTCATCTACATTTTGCTGAAAGGTGGGTTCGGAGGGGCTTTTCCATGTCGTGGTATACCAGGCTTTCCTGAGGAAGTGTTTAGTCTTTCTGAAATGAGCTGTAGGGGTGAGAGCCATGCCAATGCGAAGCAGATTTGTTTCAGTTCTTTTGAAACTGGGCAAGGTTTTAAAGGGTAGAATGGAACCGAAATCCCGCTAAAAGAAATTTCTGTGGTAAATAGGTGCAGCATTGTCTGTAGTACATTGCAGCTGTCTGTGCCATAAGTTACATAGATAATAGAATGGAGAACAGAATGGATGTGTGTGTGGGGATTCTGCAAGTGTTTGTTTTCCCTACAATCATAACAATTGCTCTGTAACAAAAGGAGGTTTGAGGCAAGTACTTCCTAAACCGTGCATTTCTGCATTGCATCAGAAGTGCGTGAAGTGAGTAAATGTTATCTGGGTGAAATGAACCTTGAATAGCCACGCTGAGTTTTCTGTTTCAGTCAGCATCTGTTTGCATTACACAGCAATGGGGGCACTGAGTGAGGAGGCGGCTCTCACTGCTTCATCCCTCAGCACAGAACTGTGGAATAGCTGGACGAAAAACAACACTGAAGGTATTTGTGCTTTGTTCTGTTTATTAATCACTGAGTAGAAGGAGATACTTTGAGGCTATTTGGGATAGATTGCCTGCGCTTTTGACGGTCATTTTTGCTTTCAGTTATGCCTGGTTTCTATCTGCCTTCAGTCTGAATCTTTATGCACTCAAGTGAGAATGCAGCAAACCAACGTGAAGTGATGACATGTTCATTGCTGTTACTCAGGAGTTTTTCTTTGTTGCAGTTTTGCTCTTGGCTATCACGGCTTCTGCAGCCCTTCTCAGAGTGTTAGCTCTCTTTTCTCTTTCTGTTCTGACTGAAATGTGAACTCAAGCTATTTACCTGCCAACATCTGAGCCCAGAGCGCTGTGTTTATCCTGCCAGCTGCATTCTTGATGTTACTTCAGGTGCTAATGATGTCATTGCTTTGGGAGAGCTGTGCAATCTGGACCTGAGGTTTTGGCAGGTCAGTAAAGGAGTAAAGGATTTGAACTGTGATACTTATTAATGTCTTTGTACTTTTAAAAGAACGTATTGCATACGAATCATCTTGTGCTAATTTTAGGTCATCTGTCTTGTAAGCTTTCTTAGCAGATCTATATGCTTTTTATTTTTCTCATAACAAGTCAAGCTGCTGTTCTCTGTTCTCTCTTTGTATCTAGTTTCTCACAGTGGTACAGTTTTACAGATGTATGCGCATTCAAATGTATGCAATAAATTTACACTATTATTTTGTGTAATATATATACACACACTCTCACATACACAAATATGTATATACACAGATTTACAGAAGTCAAGGTGCTGTTGATTTTTGACAGCAGCAGTTTGACTTGGCAGTACAACACTTGCACGCTGGCTTAGTGATTTGTCTGTGATATGGTTCTTCCAGAGCACACAGGAATTTAATGAACTAGCAATATGTGTTGTTACTCCAGAAGTACCCAGTAGTATTTCTAGAAAGCGGGAATTATGGGTCAGATTTTAACAAATAAGAAATTTTTGTTTACAGGTGTGCAACCGTGACTGCAGTTGTTCCATGTGTATTTATGCTAGCTGCAGTTGAGTAAATCAACTAGATACCCATGCTTCTACTTAGAGAATGTTTCCCTCAGAGGTAATAATGCAAATTTATAAGCAATCGAGCATAATTTTGCACAGGTAGTTAATGGTATGTGTAGGTGGACCTTATCGACAGCCCTTGAAAAAACAGAAAATGGTATTTCTGGCAAGAAGATGAGAAAGAAATGCCAGAAGAATCACCAAAGAAATTGAATGCCTGAGTAGGACTCACTGGAGGAGCTGACAGTTTTCTGTGGGAGGTTCATTTCTGCTCAAGGAAGAACAAATCTCTTTGCATCCTTCCTATAAGATCACGTCCTGTTTCCTTATTTTATACCTCTGGTGGGCCTATGTAGCTGTGCTGGGGCTAGAAAATGTTAGGCTCCCTGGTCAAAGAGTCATGGAATCACCAAGGTTGTTTAAGGACCTCTAAGACCATCAAATCCAACCATCCAGCTATCACCAATAGTTCCCACTAAACCATGTCCCTCAGTACAACATCTACCCTTTCCTTGAACACTCCCAGGGGACAGTGCCTCAACCACCTCCCTGGGCAGCCTGTTCCAGCACTTCACCACTCTTTTGGAGAACAAATTTATCTTAACATCCAACCTGAATCTCCCATGGTGCAGCTTGAGGCCATTCCCTCTCGTCCTATCACTAGTTATACAGCAGAAGAGGCCAATCCCTGCCTCACCACAACCTCCTTTGAGCCATAAGGTATTCCCTGAGCCTCCTCAGACAGAACAATCCCATTTCCCTTAGCCGCTCCCCATAAGACTTGTGCTCCAGACTCTGCACAACTCCGTTGCCGTTTTCTAGATGCACTCCAGGGCCTTGATGTAGTGAAGGGCCCAAAACAGAACACAGTACTCAAGGTGCAAGGTGGATCCGTCACAGGGGAAAATGATGGTGGAGAGGATGCTTTGCTGAGAGCTGGCTAAGCAGGAATAATTTCAGGCACAGCTTCAGCTAAAGGGAGGTCTTTGTAGCCTTCTTCTGTGTGACTGTAGGGGAGGTTCTGACCCTGGAGCTGACTCCTTCCCTCCCCTTCTGATGCTCTCGTTCTTCACTGAGCACCATACTGAGGGCTGAGCTGCCTTGGTGGCTCACTCTTCTTGCTGCCACTTGGTCTGTGTTGACGTGCCTCAGCTTTCAGGTACCTGCAGGTTTTAACTTCGTGTCATATCTTGCCAGGTGGATCTGTTTGAGTGACTCAATTGCAGGCAGCTGTCAGGTGCTTACACAGCATGCTTGTCTGTCTTTCCTCACGGGACTTGAAAGGCACATGTGTTTGTTCAACAGCTTGCTTAGTATCGAGGTGGGTAATGTGATAGGAGTTAGCATCATGCTCTGGGATGGGTTAGAAAATCTTTGTTTTTGAGACTCATCATTCTTTTGAAGGTCATCATTTGTACCTTTGCAATGTCAGAATAATTAACACTTAGGATTTGTTCATGCACTGGACAAAGCTCTTGCTACTGACAGCGATGGAGGCTGTGGCCTGTGCAATAAGTTGTTTGTCTCCAGCACTTTCTAGGTAGGCTTCTGTTCTGGGCTGACCTTTGTTTCTAACGAAACTGTTAACCACCACGGTACACAAGGGAAAGAGGTTTTCCTGCTCGCAGGAAGGCAGCTTTCCTCAGCAGCGGGTGGATGGGAGACTGCCATCTCCTGGCAGAAGTGGTGTAAACCAGAAGAGATAATGTGCTGAGGTCTGAGCAGAGGCAGCTGCACATCCCATGTCTGACACTTGTATTCGTACCTTTTCCATTTTTTTTTCTTTATGGCAGAGACTTAAGGGCAATACTAGGACTATGCAGTAGATGTCTTCTCAGGGCCTGGTAGAAGAGCAGCACACTGAGCAGCAGGGATGGGCAGTGAAGGGTTTTACTTGAGGGTCAGATTGAACTGCTCATACAGTGTGGTTTGGCCCTGTTGTGCTGGAAGCTGAGGAGAGCCATGAATGAGTGTGAAAGGGTTGTTCCCTGAAGCTCTCATTTCCAACACTGTGAAAATCAGCCCTTGCAGTTCTCCTGAATCCTGAATCTCCTCAGCATGCTGCTTCTTGCAGACATTCTTGCCATGTGTTTTGTCTCGTACTTTCCCCAGCAATGAGCATCATAATCATCATACTGTCCTGTGGACTGAGTAGCATCATGATTCTCTTCTCATGATATCAGCCTTGTCTTCCTTAAATTTGCCCCTCCAAGGCCTGGTCCTCTCCTGATTGTGCTCTTGGCCAGGGAGCCCAGTGTCTTGGCTAGCATCTCTATAGAGTTTGTCTGCAGTGCTCCTATCCCAACCAGATGAGTGCCAGAGCTCCGTATTGGAGCTTGTGTGCCATCACTGCTGGCAGCTCTCTCACAGAGAGCATGATCCAGGGTCCTGGATGTGTCTGCCTTGCGTGAGGCTTTCTGAGCAGAGACAGCATGCTGGTTCCAGTAGATGGGGACAGGCTAGTAGTGGTAGCGTTGTTACTTCATTATGCTGTGTGTAAAACAGAATAGGGTATAACCTTTGGCCCCTCCATAAGCATGTGTGTCATTTTATAACTGGGCCAAAAATGTGCCCTTCTAGCACTGTTTTTAGCTGTTGGTCTGCTTTATCCCTAGCATAAAGATGCGCTTGTGGTTTTTTTTTCTTTTAGTCATGCCATTTTCTCAGCCAACAACAAATTTATTATCAGAAGAAGTTGGTTTCTACCATTTTCACAGCTTTCCCTGGAAACAAGGAGCTAGTCCATCTGTGCTTTTCCAATTGTCACTTGTTCTCGATAAGTCTCTCCAAGTCAGATTTCTCTCTCAGATTTTAGAGGACACTATTTTCAAAGCAGTGATGTTCAATTGGATTAGCAGTGACAGCATCAGACCTCTTTGATATCCAAACCAACTTCACGACTGAAGTTGTGAAGTGCCTCAGCATGTCATAGCGTAGAGCAGCTGTTCACCGTCACTTGCCATGTTTGGGATGCAGCTGTACAAAGGACAAAAAGTCACCAAGCTGAGTGCGCAGTTGGATCATGGCTAAGGAATGACTCAGACTGGAGTTCGCTCAGGAAACGGGGGAATTGGTCTTACTGCTCCTGAAAAATGTGTCTTGGCATCTCGAGTTGACCGCAGAAGGACTGGAGGCGTACATATCTGACAGTCTGTTCTTCAGTGTACCATCTCCAAAGCTTGATTCAGCACTTAGTCAGAAGGAGGGTTTCTGCTGCTGCCCCATTGCTTCATCACTGAGCAGACCTTGTCACCTTCCTGCATGGTGTTATTTTGCTTATGGTCATCACTTAAACCTGGTGCTGGCATTTGCTCAGTTAGGAAATCACCATCAGTCATCTCTAGAACAGTCCCCTGGAGTACTAAGACCCTCAAGTTTAAACACTGAGCAGTTGTAGCCCTGGCTTCCTCTCACATAGAAAGGCCATGTGAGGAGTACTGATTACTTAAAACCATAGCTGGACACTCTGCTAACATAGGACCATGGAGAACCATTCATCACTCAATTGTATCTGCAGCATTGATGGACAGGAATGCCATGATTTATCTTGGGATTGGAAGAAAAAAATAATTAATTGTTTGATTTCTAGCAGGGAAACATACTGAGAATTATTCCATGCTGCCATTGTATCCTTAA
>PPHD01010127.1:0-19945 GCA_002909625.1 Bambusicola thoracicus | reverse complement strand
CCTCATAAGACTTGTGCTCCAGACCCCTCACCAGTTTCACTGCCCTTCTCTGGACACATTCCAGGGCCTCGATGTCTTTCTTGTAGTGAGGGGCCCAAAACTGAACACAGTACTCCAGGTGCAGCCTCATCAGTGCTGAGTACAGGGGGATGATTACCTCCCTGCTCCTGCTGGCCACACTATTTCTGTTGCAGGCCAGGACGCTGTTGGCTGTCTTGGCCACCTGGGCACACTGTCGGCTCATGGTCAGCTGAGCATCAACCAACACCCCCAGGTCCCCTTCCTCTTCACAGTCATCCAGTCACTCATCCCCAAGCCTATAGTGCTGCATGGGGTTGCGGCCAAAGTGCAGGACTCGGCACTTGGCCCCATTGAACCTCATTCCATTCACCTCAGCCCAGCGATCCAGCTTTTCTGGATCCCTCTGAAGGGCCTCCCTACCCTCAGGCAGATTGACACCACCTCCCAACTTGATGTCATCTGCAAACTTACTGAGGGTGCACTCAATCCCCTCATCTAGGTCATCAATAAAGATATTAAACAAGATGGGCCCCAGTACTGACCCATGGGGAACACCACTTGTAATGGGTTGCCAGCTGTACTTAACTCCATTAACCACTACCTGTTGGGCATGGCCCTCTAGCCAGTTCCTTACCCAGAGAAGGGTATGCCTGTCTAGG
Organism: Bambusicola thoracicus; assembly: GCA_002909625.1. Classification (NCBI taxonomy): domain Eukaryota; kingdom Metazoa; phylum Chordata; class Aves; order Galliformes; family Phasianidae; genus Bambusicola; species Bambusicola thoracicus. Next base: position 19,265 of record PPHD01010127.1, on the reverse strand, counting down.
CCACAGGCAGCCAGTTTTCCCAGAATATTGTGAGAGACCGTGTCAAAGGCTTTGCTGAAGTCTAGGATAGACTACATCAACAGCCTTTAAGCTGCTGGCTTCCGCAAATCTGGCAGCAATTTGAGCATTGCCCTTGAGTAAATGAGGTCCGTTTCTTGCACTATTTCTTTCTAAGGCTTACACTGAAGATAATCCTGTCTGTACAGAAGCCTGTTGCTTTATGAGCTTTTTTCTTATCTGCTTAGTTTCTTTTGCATGAATTGAGTGTGGGTTTTTTTTTCTCTCCTCAGAGAAGAGGAAGTGGCCCAGTTTCATGAGGTCATCACAGATCCCAGGTACAAAGCCAACCCCCTCTTGGTCATCAGTGAGCATCTCTCCAAGAGGCTAAGGCAGGAAGAAGGCAAACCCCTCTAGGGCATCGGCTGAGACAGGTGTGCATGATGAAGCTCGTGCACAGGCTCCAGGCCACAAACAAGCACATCGTGAACGTGACCTCTCAGCCACTATAGTCCTTGGAAAAAGTCCAGCATATTATTCAATCCAACAGTCCTGATTTCTGTCTACAGGAATAATGCAGCTCCCTCCTGATGGTGGTGGCTGCTCCTTGGCAAACAGCCTGCAGAGAGCGGGGTGTTCTGTGAGATCTTTGCACACACACCAACCTTCCTGTGAAGAGTCTTGACACCTTTTCTCTTTTTGTGGCACAATTCCTTCAATTGTGCCAGAGGTGATGTTTTTGTTCCCCCCTTCCAATCCTTGCTGACTACTATGGAAAGAAGTTCTGTTGTGAATGTTGAAGACCCCAAGCTCTGGAGCCCAGAAGTCTGTTGTAGATCCATGTAAGGACTGATGCTGCTGTTCAGAGCCATTGTTTTGTGTGAAAAAATTAGCTTTGGAATAAACGCACTTTCGTACAGTACTGAGTTTGTCTGGCTCGTTTTGATAAATACCAACTGAAAAATGAGCTTATTCCCATCACTGGAAAAATGACTTAAGTGAACATTTTTTCTCCCGTGTTGTGTACAGTGAACAGCCAGACTGCTGCTGCAGCATGTGACAAAGGGCACCTATAATAATTACAGGTTGTCTAAATCACAAGCTTGCCTTCTTTCTGCCTTGGCAGTGTGTGCTTTCAGTAGGTGATGCAGATCCCTTTTGGCCTGTTTTGTGTTTCTTGCTTGGCCTGCCCTACAATAATCATCCAAAAACATCCAGATGGAAACAGTAAAGTAGTGGAAATGGTTAACAAACTCAAAGTCTGCTGCCATATTTAGCCATGTTTAGTTGGCACTAGAAACAGAGTGGGTTTGTCAGATGCTGGGGCTGAAATTCCTGTTTGAATTGCTGGTACCTCAAGTATTGCCTAGCTGCAGCTGGGCACAGGCCTGGCCATCACCTTTGTGGCTATTGGCTTGTGTGTGCTTCTCAAACACCCTCAGCCTTTGTATTCTCTCCTCTTAACTGTCTCTTGGAGTGAGATACTTAGCACAGCTGTACATCCACCCTGTGCCCCAGAACGTCCTCCTATTCTTGGGCAGGAAAGCTGAAGATGGCTCACCTTTCCAAGATGATCTACCTTCTGTGCCATGGTTTGTAGTGGGCAGGCCCCCTTCAGCTGCATGGGTGAAAGAAGATGTGAATAGCTAGGAAGGCTTGCCTCAGCCCATAGTCACACAGGGACAGCCTCAAGGGAATGCACTTTAGGAATCTCAGGGAGGCTTGGTGCGACGGGAGGAATGAGGGCAATGAGTGTGGTCTGGGACCTGGTGGGAAGTGAACCTCTGGGCCAGTAGTGGTGGGGGTAGCTGCCAGACTTCCCTGGGCAGGAGGCACTGCTAGGAAGGGGGCTCCTTCATGGCTTGGACCTTTGGCTGGGTTCTTAATGGAACATCCTCATCTCAAAGAAAGCCCAATCCTAATCTGGGGTTGGGACTGTGAGAACTTGTTTCAACAAGCTGTTGGGAAAGCCTCCAAAGGCTTTCTCAAGTGGATCCTTCTCCAAAGTCTTTCAACTCTTTCCCCATGCCTCCTTAAGTTTGATGTTGCCTGTGTTCTCCATTTCATTCCCACTCCAGCCTCTAACTTCTCTCCTTCTCCTCTCCTCTCCCCAGGGCAAAGTGTCTGTGTTTAGAAGTGTCAGGCAGGAGCTGTGAGTAGAGTTTTGCTGGCCTCTTGGCTGTCTGCCTCCTAAGCAAAGCAACCCAGAGGTGGCAACAAGCCACCTCTCCTTTGCATGCCTCTGTCTGTGCCTTCCTCCAAGCCTGAGAGCATTTGGGAAACGGAAGGGGCTGGAAGAGGTTGCTTGGTGGGAGCAGTCTATGGGTGTGCAGGCACCTCAAACGAAGGTGGAGCGCATGGGGCTTGAGGATATGCTCTTTGCAAGCAGCATGGGTTTGTTTCCATCAGTTGCTCTAGGAGCAACAGAGCTAAGGAAAGCTGGTCCTCCCCTCCAACTCCTATATTCCTGGTGCCTGTGATTTGTGCTGGAGAAGTCCTGAAGGTCATCCCTATGTAAAACTCCCAAACAGCACTGCCGTTTGAAACCTACAGAAAGTTTTCCAGTGTTTCTTAATCCTAGAAAACCAGCCTTTCTGTTTCAGATCAACTGTGTAAGACCTGTAACATTTAAGAAAGCAGCATAGGAGCTGTAGCTGACTCCTGTCCAAGTTAGTGCCTAAAACAGCTATAATGGGAAGTGGCAGGCATCTTTAATTATACGTCTAGTATGCTATTTTTCAATTCCTCTGGGCTGGCACTGTTTAACAAAGGCAGTGATGCCTGCCTTTTAACCCTGGCCATGCAGACGTTACTGCTGATGCTGCTTGTTAGAAGAATGCCACTGTGCCACCTTTCCTCCTGCCAAGGTCTGGCAGAAGAGTCTCAGCAGGGGCCACAGGCAGATGCTGGCCATGTCCCATCCTCCACCTCATTACTCTGGGGCTGGGAGAGGGCTGGCTGTGCTCTCCTCTCCTCTGCCAGACAAATGTCTGCTCCTGTGTCAGTGCCATGAGGTTTTTATGGTGGGCCCTGTGGGGCCCCAGGCTACACACCAGGCAGCATCTGTAAGGGCTGTGGTGGTGTCAGAGCTCAAAATGTCTTCCCACCTTCTAGTTGGTTCCCACCTGCATTCTTTCCAGTCTCTAATTGTTTCTGTTAGTCCATATCAGACTTTGAGCTCTGAGAACCAGACTGGACAGCATGAAAGGGAGATGGCCCTGGGACAGGGATGCTGTATGCTAACGGCCACTACTGCCCCCAGCTGACTCCAGCTCCAAAGTGCTGGCCTGAAGCTGCTGGTGTGCTTTGTGGCTCCCAGCAGCCCAAGGGATGTGTAAGACATGGACTAAGCATGGTATTTGTTTTGTCTGTTTACCCTCTATCTTGTAGCTAGCTGGATCCTGAGAAAGGTGGGATCTCTGTGCTTGAATGGAGGGTGAGAGAAGGTGAAGACAATGGATGTACAAAGGTAGATGAAGATTGTCCCTCATGTTATTGTCCTCCTGTTACTAACAGCTGAGTAGGGCATGCAGTCTGCCTGGAGGCCAGGGGGCAGGAAAGAAGGCTTTTGTGACACACTGAAGTGCTTCTTTTGCTTTGCTTGTGTGCTATGCAGGAGTTCTGCAGCTTTCTTTTTGTCCTCTGTTTTTTAGATAATACATGACACATAAAAGAGTCTTGGCATCCTTGCAGGACGAGCTTGTACAGCAGTTGACCTGTGCTCTCACACTCCCCTTTGCAGCACCGGTGATGTGCTGCTCTGCACTCTCATGGAACAGTGAAATAGTTGGGAGTGAAGCCATAGGCAGGTTTGTAAAATTCCATCCTGGGGTCGTGTGCTGTGGGCATCTCTCCCCTCTGAGATGCAGACTGTGCTTTTCAGAGATCCAGCAGGAGCAGTGATTTTGTTTGGCAAACACCAATTTCCTGGGCATTGTCAATTTTGCACAGTGCTTGACTGGCAGAACCATCCTTTTAAGGCCTCTCATGGGTTAGTTGAACCTCCAGTCCAGACCAGTTTCCTCCTTGTTAACTTCTCCCTGGGGCAAAAACAAATTGAAAGGGTATTAGTTCCTGTCTGCCCAGACGCTTTTCTTTTCACAGGCAGTTCCAAGCAATTTCATGTTGAATCAATGCTTGGATGGCCTGAACTGCAGTGTTAAGGCTGCATCAGCTGGCAGAAGTGCTGGGTCCTGGGATAGATGTTGCTGCGGGTCATGTGACTGCTTTTTTTCTTTCTCTGAAGAAATAAATCCCAACAGGAGTACATCCAATTTCAATCCATGCGGTTTTTGTTAGAAGAAGCCCAGCAGTTTGGGTATGGAGTGGAAAAGGGATTTCTGCTTGCAAAACCAGATCCGAGCACTTGAGATCCTCAAAAAGCCTCACCAGGGCATAGGGCTATGTGGTTTGTGTGGCTCTCCCAGTCCAGTATCAAGGCAGGGACTGTCCTTGTATCTCAACCTTCAGGCTCAATCTGCCACTTGGCTGTATGTCTGGTACTTGCTTGGTGTTTGAACATGTAGGTCCCCTGGGTATTTATGAGCAGTTAAACATGATTGTTTGAAACTGTGGGTTCACACCCTGCTGTTTGCAGACAACTCCTGCCCCCACCATCCTTGCAGTTGAGCAAAGGACTTAAAATATGTCAGGAAACAGGCATCTGAGATACAGAATTGCCTATCGCCTTTGCATTTGGCATGTTTTCAGGATGATATAAGCTTTCACACCATTGTGGGGGGGTTTGTTTTGTTTTGTTCTAAGATAGCAGGGTGGGAAAAATTATCTCCCAAGCTGTAAAAGGTCACTGTGCTGGAGGGAGGGGCGGGGGCCTGACCTGGCAGCGCAAGACTTTGCAGTGAGTAAACAGCATACGCTTTGCAAACTCAAGGCTGGACATTTTTTTGTTGCTGATTTGTTTCGTAAAGGCAGCTCACAGAACTGTCAGTGAAAGCAAAAACTTGAATATCCTGCCCAGCTGGTGATGCGGGTGGATATTTTCTGCTACACACAAAACTCCCAGTACAGTGGGAGGAAGGGATCCTCCTTTACCCCCAGCTTATGAGCAGTGTCCTTGGTTCATAGATTGCAAAGGGATTTTTTTTTTTTTTTTTTAATAGCAGTTGTTGCAAACACTCATTTTAATCCTGGTGCCAGCAATGGTGCCTCATGCTGTTTCTGCTGGAGCTGGGACTTTCATGGCCCACATGGATGTATGATGAAAGTAAGGTGAGCCACAGTGCCTGGCTCCAACCCTTTGTCTAACCCAAGCAAGTCCTTAGTGAGCAACAGGGAACCCAGTGAAATAACAGATGTGTCTAATACTGAGCTGCCAGATTGTTTTGGAAGCTGGTGAGATTGGCACCACCACCTCTTCCTTTCATCTGCATACTGCACGAGAGGGGAGAGGTGAATTACCTGACCACAGCTTGCTATTGAGCACAAAGTGTCATCTCCCTGCCCTGAAACATGGATTTCACTGTAGTTTTTTGCAGCATCCTTTGTTGCTTTTTCTGCCCTTGATTGGCAGACGTGTCACCTTGCCTTGTCCTGCATATTTCCACATTGCCCAAGGAGATGCAGAACAAGCCAGACTCATGGGGATTCCTTCTCTGAGAGATGATGTCCTTCCTGCTCCTGCTCCTGACTTCCTGACCTTTAACCAATTTCTAATCCCAGGAGGTCTCTACCTCATCTTGCAGCAGCTCAGTTTCTTGAAAAGCTTTTGGGAATTCTTCAAGAGCTTAAGAGCATTTCCACATGCAGTTTGGAAATCCACATAAAGCCCTGCTAATTGGATCTCTGTTATCTCTGTGCTTACGTTTTCTTGCAAGGGAAAATCAAGCTCTGTGATGCTAACTCTTCCCCAACACGATAATTATGCAAGCATCTGCTGATTCTGCTTTTAGCTGCCACTTGCTTCAGTGCAAGGTACTAATGTGATACCTGGTTTTGCATGTTCATTTTGACTAACAGACCAAGCCAGCCATTTTCTTTGGGAAGGACAGCATTGCCACTGGGCGATGGGTGAGCTGAGTTTCAGGGTGGAAGCAGACCTGCGGCTTGGTAGGATGTGGGTGGTGCACATCTGGCCTGTAGCACTGTATCTAGCCTGCAAACCCCAGCTCCTCTGGTTTCTTGGGGAAAAAAATAATGAAAATTGTTGAAATGTGTTTCAGTTTCTAAGCAGGAAGCTATGTAACAAGGTTAGACACGTGATTTAAAAAAAAAAACAAACAACTAAATATTTGAGAGTGATAAGATATACAGCCAGAAGAAAAATGCAATAGATGCTAAAGTGTTTCCAAATCCATGTAAAATAAATGGCTGTCTTCAGCTCCCATGGGGCCAGTCCTTTGCTGTTGCCTGAGGTGCAGTAAGGAGGGACCTCCAGCAACACAAATTGAGTCCAGTGTTGAGATCGACGCTCCCAACTGAGCTCTGTCAAACTCAGACAGTGGGGCGAGTATTTGTGCAGTGGCTTTTCTTTTTCCTTAACAAAGTCAGTTTGCTTCCTCATGGAGAAATTGTTAAATGGCACAAACAAAACACAGAGCTTTGCCAAAAGTGTCATTAAGATTTAGACCTTTGCATCCAAACACTCTGGGATTTTCCAGATCACTTGGTTTCAAGTAAGATGCATAAAAATATAGTCTAAGGGTTTTCTCTGCTTTAACGATCAGTGTTTGGTGCCAGCAGCAGCATGCCTCTGCTCTGGGATAGTATCAGTTGTTACCCCGCTTGAACTTGCTGTGAGTTGCACATGAAATCCTCCTGTGGCTGTGCAGGTCTGTGTGCATCAGGTCTGGCTGGCTTGTTGTCCCTGTGCCTGTGGTGTGGTGCCTTCTGTTCCCTGGTGTCACATACAGGTTTGCTCTGCTGCCATGGGCAGCGTGGTCCAGACCTCTCATCATCAACTTTAGTAAAGCGAGGATTTCTGTGTTTCAATCTAATACTGGCTCTCTTTGCAATTCAGCAAGGCATGGCAGGGAGACAAGAAGTCAGACAAGACATCCTGGAGGGCTGTCATCGCCACTGGGAAACTCAGATGTGCAGCAATACAGGGACCTGGGGGCTTGATGACATCCAGGAGGCTGCAGGAGACAGCATTGGTGTGACCAGCATTAGGAAGCCACAGGCACACTTGGTGATGCTTGGGATGCAGTTTACTCTATGTTGATAGCATGAAATATGGTGTGTGACACATCATTTACTTGATGTTCCTGGGACAGTTGTCTTGATTTCAGTGGCATGAGCAACAGAAGAGTAGACAAAGAAATGTCTCTAACAGGCAGCTATTGGCAAAGGGGACAAATGTCAGATCTTGGGCAGGTGAAGCAGATGATGCCAGAACAACCTCCTGAGGGAAGAAGATGGAGGAAAAGAGAACGGCTCCAGCACATACGCTCCTTTGTCCCATGCTCAGCCAGCCTGACGGGATGGACAGACAGATGGACAGCAGAAGGGGCCACGAGGACAGGCTGTTCTGAGGGACAGAAATCAGCACATGCAAAGAGGAGATGGGGACACCTGCTTGGGGAATGCTGCTGTTCCCAGCTATTGGCTCTGCACAGGTTTTCCCAGGGGGTTGGCTGCTCAGACCCAGCACATCCCAACCTTCCACCGTCCCAACCGTCCACCTTCTGCAGCTTCTGGCCTCAGCTTTTCCTATTTTGTCAATGATTTGTGATGTCCAGGGGAGGCCATTACGTGCTCTCAAGCACAGAGACTCCACTGGATTTGCTGATTGATAGTCTGGCTTCCTTCTCTGGGAGTTAGGCTTCATGTGTTTGGCAAAAAGCCTTGTGAAATGCCTGTGCCAAACTCTACAGTGCTATAGCTGAAAGGGGAGGAACTGTGCTCTGACATTGCTGAGCTGCCAAATGACTGTTCTGGGGGTTAATCTCAGTCAAGTGTGATACATTTCTTTCTCTTGGTTAGTGGCAAGGAGACTCAGCTCTTGCACTGGCAGTGAAGCTGTGGCCCAGAGTTGGCAGCTCAGCTCTGGAAGTGGTGTTGGTATAGTGGGACAACAAGATGTGCCTGTGCTTACAACTATTTTGGATATGTTTAATCTGAGTGTGTTTACAGCTGTCCTGGGTATGTTTAAATCGCCGCTCACAGATGCAAAGGTTAATCTAAACACCTTCCACTTCACTAAGTTAAACAACCACTGCCTGACTCGTAAACTCATCTGTTGGCTGCATGGGAGCCAGGTGGTATTACTATGGGAGAAGTGGTTAACTGCTACAGAGCTGCTGATGTTGAGAATGTCCTCTGTCTAAAGCACAGCAAGTGATGACTGAAGGTGCCCTCTGCAGCGCTGGGCAGAGCACTGGGGATCTCTGGATAGAAATTCTTCCTGCAGTTCTTCATATTTGGCCTTGTCTTTACAACCTTGATGCACGTATCAGCAACAATCTCTTGTCATCCTGCTGCTCTGTCCCTGTTGTTGAAGATTGTGATGTCCATCTCAAATCCCTGAGGGTCTCCCCTATGAAATCTGTTGCTTGCACTCTCCATCTGCTGTCTTTGCAATGAGCAATTACACTGGCAAAGGCCTTTTCCCTTATCCTGCTGCAACCTGGCACCCTTAGACCAGTTGGTGGGTGCAAGGTGCTGCAAGTATACTGACATGGAGCTGCCAGGCTGTGCTGATTCCTGCTCTGCCCTTGGAAACTCATGCTACAAATGGCATAGAAAGAAGAGTTACTGTGTATTGACATCTGCAAGGGTGTAAAATCCATCACCCACAAAGAAAGGTGGTAGGAATACAGGCACACACATATTAACAAGTAGGAGCTTGTTTTTGTGCTGTCTCTTGCACAGCACAGCCACTTTGCACCAGTGCTGGCTCCTTTACTGCAAGCTGTCTTTGGATTTTCCACAGGTCTGTCTTTGCAGCCAACACCAATCACACACACACACACACAAAAAAAAAAAAAAAAAAACAACCCACACTTGGTATCTCAGTAGCATGGAAATATCAGCCAGTGTGCTTGAGCAGTGGGGCACACATGCTGAATAACTGAGGTATCTATGATTTTTAGGAGAATTAAATTACATGCTCTATAGTGGCCTCTGCTCAGAAATACAGGTGATCCTAACATTTCTGTGTGCTCTCGTTTTCCTTCTAAAGTTGAGTAGTGGGCATGCTGCAGCTGGGGCAGAAGCAGGCAGGAAAATGTGGTGAGATGTTATCACACAGTGTGACCACTATAGCCTGTGGGTGAGGATGAGAGCTCTGGAAGCAGGTCTGGATTGAACAGGCATGCTGAACATGAGGTGCAGCTCCAACGTGGTAGATGTGGAATGGATACTCAGCATTATCTGCCCACCAGGAGTGACGTATTGTGATAGCAGGACAGTGCATGCCCCAAAAGCTGTTGGGATGCCAAAGTGTGCATCCTTCCCCTTGGGCTCCTCTCTGTAGGTCAGAGCTTGCAGGCAAGCAGACATTAGCACTAAGTGCAGAGGGCATGTGCAGAGGGAGACGTTAAAAAGTAGCCAGAGATTTCAGCCTCTTACAGAGCCTGTGATCAGACACAAAGAGTGAGGGAAGATTTCAAAGAGCAGTCACAGGCACACTTTTGGGAAGAGCCAGTCATTTCTGAAGTGCATGACTCTGGCAAGCTCAGAGTCAAGTCAGATCTTGAAACACCACATCCCATAGGGACCTTGAAAGCTCATAAGCCTCACCAGTGGCATCACCCTGGCTGGCAAACTGGCCACAGCCACAGCAGGATGGTGGACAGCAGGATCAGCCCATAAGGAAGTCCTGCCCTGGGCAGCTTTATGCCATGTGAGACTCAGAATGTATCCTGAGACATCAAGACCCCAAGGATTGAGAACAGCATGCAAGTTGAGCTGACCTGGGCTGGAAACACTAATGTTGCTTCTGGCTTATGGCATTTGTGAAGTGCTAAACAGTTTTACAAACAACAGCCTCATCTTCCCAGTGTCCCAAGAGTTTGACAAAAGCTTGTTAAAAATACGTTTCTTTATTAAAGCATGCTTACAAATAACAAATGAAGCAGAGAATTAAAAAAAAAAAAAAAGGTTTAAACAAAAGATTTGGATAAAAACTAGGAAGAAAAGGAGCAAATGGTTTGGAAAATGGTTCCTAAGCACCAGCAAATGTTTTACATCAGCACAGCTCTGCAAAGCCAGTGCTTTGCAGGGAAGGCATGCTTTTCATCCTAGCAATAGGCAGGGGACTGAATTACAGCAGTTGGTTGCAGTAGTCCTCGAGCAGGGTAAGAACCCGGGGAGGATGCCATGCCTCTCACCCCGTACTCGTCTCTGTACCAGTCCACAGGGGAGAAATTGAGTCTTACTGCCTATCCTGAAAAAAAAAAAAAAAAAAAAAAACAGTCCCCAAATAGGAGCTTGTGTTGAATTTCTTCAGTTGAAAATAAAATACAGTAAGAAAGGTGAAGGTTTCTTGGAGGTGAAGGTTCCCCCAACCAAGAGCTGCCTGCCTACAGCCTGCAGGTGATGCTGCTCCCAGGTAGGGCAGGTGCATAGGACTCTCTCTGATGGAGGATGTACAAAAACAGGCTGTTGTTCCCAGCCTAACCTTTTGTGCTGGTCTGCTTCATCCTCCCCATAAATCTGTGCACAAGTCCTTACCCTACCAGAAGCAAATGGGGTGAGGGAACAAGCCAAGCGCAAGCAGAGCAGCTGCTTGGTGCTGCATGTGTGCATAGAACAACTAGGGAGGAAGCTTGATGCAATACAGTAACACACATGCTACCACCTTAGCACTCTAGAGAAATGGGTAAGAAAGCAGAGTAAGCATTTAGTGTGAGGTCTTAATAATATTGTTTGATACAGCAGTATAAATCATTTTTATCTGAAAGATGTATATAAAACACTCCTCTGACAGCTAGGTGGTCATGCTTCTCCCTGACACAGGGCATGTAGCTTGTGGCCCAGGTGCACACTGCAGTAAGATTGCTGGCAACTTTCCTTCGCTATTCGTTATGTGAGCACTTGCCAGCTTGTCAGATGAGTAGAGAAAGTACAACATGACAGGGCTCAAAAACCATAGAAAACCACAGTTAAAAGCATATGGTATAATCAAATTGTTTTTCCAATGTTTGCTCTTTTTTGATCCTCACTACCTTAATGAACGGTTTATTTTTCTGGTGGCTGAGTATTGCAGGCAGGGCTGTGGGCAGTTCTCATGCAGTTGGAGGATGTACATGAGGAGTGGTGGTTCCAGGAGGGCCTTTCACCCCATAGCATTTTGGTTTCAGGTGCTATTATTGCATTTTTTTTATATTCTCTCCTTTGCTGTAACATTCTGTGGCTCCTGGGTTTTGCTTATGTCTTGGCATCAACAACAGCTCAGATTTCACTTTGGGTGAGGAAACTATTTCCTGTGGTCAGCACAGCATCTATGGTGGCTGTGTTTGCAGGACAGCTCTGCTGTGGAGAGCAGGCAGGCTGCAAAGCTCTGCAGCCACCCTCTCCACTCCATCAGTCTAGTACTTTCTGTGGTTTGGGTCTGTTTGACCCTTTTCAGAGAGTCCTGATGCTGGTGCATGTGATAGACACATGTCCCTCTGCTCCCCTGGTAGAAGCGTCTTCTGAATATATTTCCAGCATATATTCTGCATTTCACTGGATTCACCTAACATCTTTTCTCTAGAAATACCAGCATGCAGAACAGCTATTACTTTTTTACAGTGTTGAGGACAGCCTTGACTCCTCCACTTCCTACAAATGGATGTACACAAGTGTTTTTCCTTCCTTCCTTAAATCTGCGAGCTCTCGCTTTGCTTCTGGGCACAGAGCTGCTGCTTTTGCAGATGGGTCCACCTTCATCCTGAGCTCTCTGTGAATACATGCAGCTGAGGCTGGGCTCTCCATGGCTCCTCATGTCCTTCTGCCCCGTCACTTGGGGGCAGTCTGGCCTGCAGAGGGGTGCTGTGCTGGGCAGCTTGACTCCCGGGCTCTGAAGCAGCAAACCAGGTAAAAAGGCTGCAGTTGGTAGTACTTAATGTGGCTTCTTGGATGAAAAAATACTATCTGAGGGCAAATTAAATAAGCTTATAGATTATTTAATAAATTTTGATGTTCATTCCTTAACCTCAACGGGATAAAAAGGTGGGAAATTAAGATTTCTGCTTGACCAATCAATGTCTGTGGTCAGCTGTGGCTGGGAATGAGATGATGGGGCTTGATGAAGCGCTCAGATAGATGGGAGGAAAGGAGCAGTACTGGCCTTTGGGGCTGAGAAGCAGCAAAATTTGGAAGAGCGAGGCCAAAGTAGGCGTGGAGCTGCACCACTACTTTCTGTTGTGTCCTGTTGGGTTTGTTTTGAGATCTGCAAATGCTGACAGCAAAACAGAAGTCACAGCTCAGAAACTTCACTCCCCAGATGAAGACATGCTTCCTTTACAAGCCAGCTTTTGCAGGCAGACTGTGCAAGAACTCATCTTTGACATAATTATTTAAATATTTTCCAATTTCATTCACGTTGAGCACCCGAGCAACAATTTGCATCGCGAGCCATGAAATGCTGACAGTAGAAGAGCAGATGAAATTCGCTGCTGTCTGTGTGGAGGTGCTTTGACAGAAAAGGCTTTGCCCTCTGTGGCTGGATGCACTTATCTGCTTCTGAGGTGGTTTTGGAAACAGAGAGGCTCAGTCCTCCTGGCGCTGCTGACTCTGAGGTCAGTCACGGTGGGTGGTGGTTTGCAGCCCTCCTTTCCTTTTTGGATGTAGAACTGGTATTTCTGTGGTTCTCAACAAAATGACCTTGCTGAAAAATAAAATCAAGGCTTTCAGAGGCGTTACAGTACAAAAAGTAAAAGAAGCCATGATCTCCCACTGGCCTACAGATGCTTGGAGACTGGGAAAGGCTCAGCAGGTCTCTTGGCACTTCTGTTAACTGCAGGGGCCGATACAAGCCAGGCATCCAATGCAGAATAAGCAGGGTCCCGGTAGGATTACTGCAGTACTAAACCGTGAAGTCATTTTCCACCTGCTAAAAGCACCTTCTTGGATCTGAGGTGTGTTTTGTTTCTCCCTTTCCTCTGAAGACTGCTTTCAATCATTTCATTTGCAGTCGTCCCCGCACTTGGGCGCCCACTTGCTTCTTTGTCCACTGCTTCCTCCTGCCTCCTGCCTAGGATTTCTACCAGGCAGTAGAGAAGGGAAATAGAGCAAATGGTGGCTGCGCCAGGGCGGGCGGACGCGGACCTTAGCAGAGCGGCCAGGCACGCCGCGCTCTGCCCTGCCGTCCCCGAGCTCCCACTAGAAGATGGCTTCTCCTCACTTTCCCGCATCACCCAGCCTACACCCGGCGCGGTGCCAATACACACAAACCCTGCGGCACCACTAGGCCCGCACCCCTTCGCGCCGCCTCCCGCAGCGCAGCACAGCCGGCCCCGCCCCGCCGCCTTCAACCAATCTGCGCTGCTTTCCGCGTGTGGGGTTCGCGCCGCCGCCAGGCCGGGCACGGTTTTGCACGTCGGTAGGGGCGCGCGTGCGCGGGGCTGCTCGTCCCGGTGGCGCGCGGGCACGCACGGATCCCGGTGGAGGCGGCCACGGAGCGGGAGCTGTGGCGGTGTTCGGCAGGGGCCGCGCATGGCGGAGCGGCGGTGGCGCGGCTCTGAGAGAGGTGAGGCGAGGCGAAAAGAGACGAGACGGGGGGCGGCGGCGGGAGCGCCCCGCGGGACCTGTCCAGGTCCTAACCCGGTGGCAGGTGCCGGGGCCGGCAGCGGCGGACCCTCACCTGTGGAGCGCAGCGCGACGGGCGCAGTGCGGCGTGCCCGGCGTGTGGGGGGGGTACGGGCGGCCCTGCCCGGCGAGGGGCCGCGGCAGTGGCGAAGCCATTTTGAGGGGGTGGCGGCGCGGCGGCAGCTCCGGCCCCAGAGCCCCCTAGCGCGGCCGGGCTCGTAGCCCCCTCTCTCGGGCAACCGAGGCTCGGCCGCCCGGCATCGCTGTCTGCGGCCCCTTTGAAGCGGCGGAGCCCGAGGTCGGGGCCCGCAGCGGTCGGCGCTAGGCTTGTGGTCCGGAGGGACAGCTGCGGCGTTCGGAGGGCAGGAGCCGTGCCCAGGGCCGGCTCAGCCTGCACGACGCCGGGCGCGTCCCCGGGCTCTACGCGGCCGGGAACCGGGCTGCTCCGTGGAGGCAGGAGCGCCCCGCTGGTGCTTTTCCTCAGCCCTTGGAGCAGGCACGTCTGCGTGCGGGCGCCTCGCCCCTTCCATTTCCCGCAGGTTCTTTCAGGCAGAACCCCGGCGGTGTTCCTGCGCTGCGCCGCCTGAATGCGATCCTCTTGCACCGCCGCGGCACGGGGTGCTGCAGTGGTGCTTGGGGCGCTTTTATTCTTCGGAGATCCTTGCAGTGATCGATGAAAACTTGCTGGTTCTGTAGCACAAAAAAGAATGTGGCCTTCTGTCTTGGTGCTGTGGCAACAGCCCTGGCTGCCTCTGCTCTGCCAGCTGTCTGCCACGGAGGCTGGAGCACTGCACGAGCAGCAGCGAGGCAGCCCGCAGGGAGCTGGAGATGTTTACAATAATTAGTGATGGAACGCCTTTTTAGAATAATTGTTTAGGTTTATCTAGCACTCAATTGTAGTGATATCTATCTCTAAAAGTAGTCAAGCCTCCTGTGTAATGCGTCTTGTAGTGTAAACAGTCGTGTCTTGAATGAATGTTGTTACTTTTAGGATGTCTGTGATATTTCTTAGAGGGGTTTGCCAAATCTTCTGTCTGTTTCACTTTTTTCCTACAGTGAGTAATGTACTCTTGGCCACTCGTGCACGTACACTTGCGATGATCAGAGGAAAAGCTTAGTAATGCCTGCAGCTGAGGTGGCACAATAGCATGGAAAAATCCCCACCAGCCCTCTAGCAGCCCATCTTCCCTACTGACTGCATACTGCCATGTTCGCTGGAATTCAGCTTGGAGGCACTGCCCTCAGTTAGCTGAAGGGAGGTCTGCAGGCTGCTGCTTGCCTGTGCTGCAGCTCCCTGCACTTTGTGTGGAGAGCTGCCTGGAGCCAGTCCATGCTCAGGGTCTATTGTCACAGTGTCAGGGAGACCTTCTGCGATGCCTTCCCACTGCTGTGTGTCTGCACAATCCTTGGATTTCAGGAATTACGGAAAAGGGGGGAAAGGGTTGTGTGAGGTGATTTCACATTTTTTACCATGTGGTTTATCAGAACATGACAGAGAAGCCATGACCCTGGCACATAAGTGCTTTCCAAGTTTCTTTTTCGGTGTGCTTGCTGAAGCTTTTCCCTGTGGCTCCTGTGCTGAAGCAGCAACTCCTCAGCTCCAGGGAGTGCAGCACAGCTGCACCAACTCTATGCTTGTTTCATGCTCTAGCAAGAGGCTTGGCTTGCATGGTCACATTCAATAGGAGAATTTGATTTCTGAAAACTTGTGTTCTGAGAAGGTCCCAAGGATACTCTTGATGTTTGAAGAGGAATGTGTTTCATAGCTCACAAGCACAACTATGAAACACATCCCTCTGGCCACTTTTCTATTTGCCCCTGACTTATTCTGTATTATGCACTCTAGTGAAAGCTCTGTGCCCTTTCTGTGCTATTTGGTTTGTGAGCAGAAGTACAGAGACACCGCTTCTGATGGTATGCCTCTCTCTTGCTGTAAGCACATAAGTCTTCCATAGTGTGTTTGACTTGTCATAACAAGTGGGAAGTTTTGTTTTTCTCTTTTAAAAGTGAAATCTGTTTTGTCTGAAGCTGGTAAAATCTTTTAGGTGGCTGGGTTTGTTAGCTCAGACCTGGCATCATCACAGCATGATGGCACTGGGATCAGTTTGGGCACTCCTGCTTTTGAGCAAACTCATCTCTGCACACAGTATGCCCTTTGCTGAGCCCTGGATTGTTCGTAATCTGTTCAGATGTCCTGCCTAGAAATGACGGACTTCTGCTAGGTAAGGTGACATCAAGCATTTGTACTGGGGAGCCATCTAAGAAGCTTGCACTGATGTTTTTGGGATATGATCTGTGTCTTCAGAAGGCTCAGGGCTTTGCAGTGATAGATATGCCCTCAGAGAGACATGATGAATCAGGTGGCTTGGTGCTTCTCTGTGCCACGGTATTTTGATGGAAGCAGACTGGCAGTGGGTGCTGACAGTGGGTGTTGCTTCTCAGGATAGTACCATCCATCAGATGTTGAAACATGGGAGGACGTGGTCTGATAAGAGTATAATGCATGCTGCTTCTGCAGCTTCTGAAACCAGTAAGAGCTTGGCATTCTGACCATCCAGCTGCCATCCTGTGGATTTCAGTACCAAAGATTAACCGTTTTTGAATTGTATTTATTAGTAGAGGCTGTTGCTTATGTATCTTCGTTTTAAAGGAAATGCCTTTATAATATAAATGCTGTGTAGCAAAAAAAAAAAAAAATCAACAATGTGTGACAAATAGATTATGCAAGCAAACAAAGTTATACTTTTTAGCAAGCTTTTTTCCTGTTTGCACACAATGTGACTTTTTTTGGTTTTTTTTTGCTCTTTCCTACTATCAAACACCAGAGTGTTTTATTTTTTCTATCCTTTTAATGATTCTTGGTTGCGTGATAGGCATAAGAAATACGTGTTTTTTGCAGTTTGAATCCTTGCAGATGCCATCAGTAGTCTTAAGAATCTTGTGGGAATTGACTGAATGTTGGGGTCTGTAGGTGAGCAGCAGCACATATGAACATTATAAAAAAAAAAAAGTTATTTAAACAATAGGAAAACAAATACATAAATAAAAACAACAACAAAAAAAACAGCAAACCACATAGGTAAGAGATACTGAATTGCCTGGGGACAGAGCTTGATTGCGACTACATCCCTCTGAAGGGCATCTGGCTGCAGAGAGAATTGGGATCTTTCTGCTTTCCCTGCAGTTGGACAATTCCCATGCAAAGGGAGCTTGGTGCAGTGACTGAAGAGGTTACCTTGAGCTGTGCACTGGAACCCTGTGTCGGCAGCTGTGGGGGTTAGTTGGGGCTAGCTGCCAGCGCTGTGACTCAGTGCTGTCACCTCAGCTGCACGTCCAGCCTCTGCCAATGAGCTGAGAGAAGAAGCTGGCTGCAGGGGCGTCCCCTGGTTGTCTGCTGACTGCAGATGTTGGGCTGCTTTCAGCATGTGAAGTGTCCGTTGGAACCGTAAGCACTAATTTTTCATATATGTGATACAGAGCATCTGTAGAAGCACCGGGAAGTATGGAAACTGCAAGCTTCTTTCCTTTGTACTTGATGATTTTGTTTACAGTATTGTATCTTTGTGGCTTGTGACTTTTAAAAAATTAATTTATTTCATTTTAAAATTTAGTTATTTATATGCCTGCAGTGGAGTGGTGATAAGTTAGCCACATGTGGGAACAAATTTATTCCCTAATGTGGTAGGGTTAGGTCTCTTTATGTTTCTACCTCACACTGAGGATACTGCCTGTGCTTTTAAAGCAGGGTTGCCTCTGTGAACAAATGCTTTTTTTTTTTCCTGCCACCCCTATATGTTTCTTAGATTGATTTCCCACTGCATAAAGCATCGTGCTGTCAATATTCCTGAAGGAAATTGGTCAACACACTGAGGAGGTGATGATGTCAGACAGGAGGGTAGAGATGTCAAAGGTAATTGCCAAGGCTTTGTGTGGGGACAAACATCTGAGTGGAGGAAATTGTCTGACTATTGCTCCAAGTGAGTGGAAGAGCTTTTGGCTGAGTTTTGAGATATTTGTCTAGCAATCTGAGATATTGTTAGACATCAGAGGATCTTGGTAAAAAGACAAACAGGAAAACCCGTTTCGCAAGGCGATCCAGGAGGAGTGAGTTTCCTTGTTTTCTTTCATGGGGACAGGGAGGAGCAGCCTGCCTGTCAGCAGTCTTGCATTTCCATAGGTTATGAGGAAACAGGCCAGCTCTGGCTGCCTTCTCTTTCCTTTTGGCTCTGGGGGGGTGAAGGCAGGGGGGATGGGAACAAGCCTGCTTGTGAGTGGGAAACAAGGGAAAATTTAAAATATCACTGTAGAGGCTTCTGCAGTTGTCCAGGAAAGTGCTGCTCTTTAGGTGTCGTGTAACCCTGTGGATTAGAGTTTTTCTGCATGGAGTGCTTTTGGCAAAGATGCAAAACAAAAGTTTGCTCTGGGGATTGAAGAGGATTGTCTCTTTCCTATTTTCACCAGCACAGATTTAAGATGTTTATCTGAATGTTCTTTTCCTGTTTGGTTTCTGAAGCTTTTCTCAATTGAGATATACTGGAACAAGAAATTCAACTTTTGCATTTAGTTGTCTTTTTCTTTTAAAGAGATTCTAGCACAGTGGAGCTCTTGGTCCTGTGTTTTGAGCCTTGTGGCTAAGATGCCAAATATCTGAAGTATTCTCGTTTTGAGAAAGTGGAGGAGGAATATACTAGATTTTTAATTTAAAGAAAAGTAGATGTCCCCATTTGGTGAGGAGCTTGAATTTGCAACTACATGTCCAGATGTACTGTCTTTGCTGTGCTTTAATGTCTGTTACTTTTGTTGTTAGAAAACTGTCAGTTTAATGAGGGGGGCTTTGGTAATGCCAGGTATCAGGTCTATACCAGTGCCAACTTATAATTGTTCCAAACTGCATATACCAGCTCTCTTGATTTCCCAGTGACTCTCCCTACTTCTTTCTGCTGTTAAATTTGTAATTTCAGCCCTGGAAAGAGATGAACTTTTTAAAACTTGATCAAAAAGAGAAAAAGAAAGCATGGAAAACATCTGTCTCTTTCATTTGTTACTGTAGCATGTGAAAGTGAAGTTTTTACACAAGGGTTTTGAGGCAACCTCAGCTAGAAGTTGAGGTTCCTATTTTGTCTGTCTAAGTTTGATGTAATTATTACCTGCCTCTTTCATTCAGGAAGACTTCTACTATTCAGTAGTACAGTATGTCTAAAATTAGGCTGATTTTTATTTAGGTTATTAGGTTTGTTAAGCTTCTCATCTTTATTAACAAGTCTTTAAATTTGAGTGCTCACTAACTGTTTTTTTCTCTAGCTTAATTTACTGTAATGCTTGGGCATAGTTTGGGAAAAATTGTTAGAGAGGAAAATTATCTTTGACTTCTTTAGATGTAGATTTTTATAAAAACTTGTTTACATAGTCCAAACTGAATTAAAATGAGCTTTCATTTTTTCAGCTCAAATATTGAATGTACTTAACAAAAAAGAAAATCTTTATGTGAATCCTAGTAAGGGCATAGTAGGATCTAGGATTCAAAGGCGTTAGCAACCCTGTCTTTTTATTAATACAACTTTACACACACATACAGA
>PPHD01010126.1:0-19946 GCA_002909625.1 Bambusicola thoracicus | reverse complement strand
CACCCCCCCCCCCGGTCCCACTCACCGCCCCGAATATCCGCGGCCGTCGCCGCCGCCGGCCCCCGATACCCACCTGCGGGGGTGGCTGGGAGCCGGGAGCGCCTGAGGAGCCGGGTGCCGAGCGGCGATGGGCGCGGGGCGCGGTGGATGGCGGCGGATTGCGCGGCGGGATGCGGGGCGATACGGGTTCTCGCTGCCGCTCCCTCCTCTCCCTCCTCCTCCACCTCCTCCCCCGGCCCGGCCTGTCAATCCCGCGCGGGAGGGAACCGCGCCGCCGCCGCCCTCCTCACAGCGCCGCCTGCAGAGCTCCGCCGGAGCGGCGGCTGAGGGCCGACCCAAGATGGCGGAGGAGGAGGAGGAGAGAAAGGGGCCGAGCTGCAGCCCCGCGGCCGCCTCCGGACCGCTCTCCGCCCCCGGCTCCGCACAGCCCTGGGGGAGATGGTCCCCCAAAGCCAGCAGGACGCCTCCCACACGGGGCCATCATGAGAGCAGGGGGCTGTGCGGTCACCCAGCGCCGGCCCCTGCCCACCAGGTGGCACACACAGGCTCCGCAGCTGCGTGCGGTGCTGAGGTGTTTACTCTGAGCTGCCCGTGCTGCTGAGGTGACGGCATTTGTATCAGTAGTGTGGTCAGCGGTGCTGGAAGCAGATTGTCCCTCTGCAGTGGTAGGGCCGCACCTCAGTGCTGTGCTCAGTGCTGGGCTCAAGGAAGACATTGAGGCCCCGGAGCGTGTCCAGAGATGGGCAGCAGAACTGTGCGGGTCTGAGCACAGTGCTGTGGGAGCGGCTGAGGGCGCTGGGATGGTTCAGCGTGGAGAAGAGCTTCTGGGGAGACCTCATCGCTCCCTGCGGTCCCTGAAGGGAGGTTGTGGTGAGGTGGGGTCGGCCTCTGCTCGCAGGGAACAGCGATAGGATGAGAGGTGATGGCCTCATGTTGTGTCAGATGAGGGGTATTGGGGAACATTTCTTCTCCAGAAGAGCAGCAATGCACTGGCACAGGCTGCCAGGGGGCGGTGGGGTCTCCATCCCTGGAGGTGTCTCTTTGGTGAGGAAGCCCCAGTTAGGGCAGCAGGGTGATGGCTGTTGGGATTTCTGTCCCAGCAGAGCCTTTTCCGTCTGCAGACATTAGGGAAGTTGGCCTGGTGCTCTTTCTTCATGGAAGAAGCGCCCGTTGGGAAGATTTCACTCCAGAAGTACTGATTTCTTCGCTTAGTGATGATGGAAACGAACTCAGTAGAGCAAGACAGGCACTCCTGCTCTGGAAGAGAACTCTACCCAGCCATAAAATACAAGCAGCCTCATGAGGCCAACAGTTCCTCCTCAGCCCTGAGCAGAACTTGAGGTCAACACAGTGTGAGCAGCATCCCTGGCAAGAGGTTTGCACTGAAAATGCTGTAGAAGTTGCTGTGAAGTGCTATTCTCCATCCAGGCCATCTTAAATGTTGGGAGCTGTCATACCATATGTAAGGACAAACCGTTCCCCCCTTTATTTTTCCATCCCTTTCCGCTAATACTCTTAGACTCATAGAATCACTAAGGCTGGAAATGATCTCTGAGGTCCCCACAAGTCCAACCCCAATTCATCCCTGCTGTTCCCACTGACTCATCCCTCAGTGCTACGTCTCCACAGCTCCTGAACACCTCCAGGGACAGTGACTCCACCACCTCCCTGGGCAGCTGTGCCAATGCCTGACTGCTCCTTCTGAGAAGAATTTTTCGCTAATATCCAACCTGAACCTCTCCTGGTTGTATTCCTTTCTACCCATTGCGTGTTGTGATGCACCAGTCATGGATTTACAGGAAATATCCATCCATTTTGGAAAATGACAAGCAAGCCCTTTTAGGGTGTTTTTGGTTGGAGAAAACTCAGTATAAATCCTTAAAATCTAGGCTTATGTAACATTGTCTGGATCTCTGCATAGACTGTGATACATCCCCCTGCTTTGCCTCAAAGGTGGCACTGAAGTTTCAAAATCCTGCTCAGTTTGAACCATTTTGGTGATGTCATTGCGGCGACAACCAAGCCTGCAGAAATCATGAAGGAATACTGGATCACTCCCATAAATACATGTTATACACACGTGTGTGTGTAGATATACATACATACATATATATAAGGAATAAATACCTGGGCTCTTTCCCAGAGGAACTGACCTCTTGCAAGTTCACCCTTTGGCTTACCTGTGATCCAGTGTGCTGCTCATGAGAGGTGTCTGATCTCAAACACACTGACAGTGATACAGAGAGAAGAAATGCAGGAACTGTTTTCTGGACCATATGTGTTGTTCCTACGGTTCATCTGCACAGCTACTGAAGTTGCCAGGCACTGAGCTACCCAGAGATGCACAAAACCCATTGCCTGGCTCTTGGATCCCCTCTGTCAAAATACCACACGGTTTCTTTCCCTTTGGCATCTCTTCTCACCTTCCCCATCACACTTTTTCTCTCTGAGCTTATCAATGCCCTCTACCTTTTCTCCTTACAGACAGAGGAGCCCAGCCTGCTTCCTGGCACTGCTGACCTCCCACCGCACAGTACTGATGAGCCATAACAGCAAACACCCAACAGCATTATTAGCGTTGCCCTTCGGAGGCTGGGCACCGTGGGATCCCCTCGCTTTCAATGACTCATGCAGCCACCTACAACCCAAGCCACTGGCAGGTGACTCACAGACTTGTCCAGGTCAGCACTATGCACACCTGCTGCTGTAATAAGCAGTTCTTCCAAGGTCTCCAGTGTATCTCCAAGGCAACGATCCAAGGCCAAGGGAATTGATGTGCCAATTAAAGAAAACGCTAATGCAACCTGTTGTGGAGATCAAAAGGACGCAGTAAGCAAATGAAAGACAATTCCACATTCATAATCATGTGTGTACACTGCAGCTCCTGCAAACTGATGGCTTCTCCAGCTCTGCCCAGCAGCATGCTGAGGCAACTCCGTGGAGCTTTGTCCGGTCGCATGGCTCAGGACTGCACTGGGACTGGGCTTCTTTGTACAGTCTAAACAGTGAAAAGCCACCACCTGTTCCCATCACAGAAAAGAGTGTCTCCAACACAGCCTGGTTTGTGGGGATGCCACAAAACCTTGTCACGAAGTGACAAATTCCTGTGCCATTCTAGAAACGTCCTGCAGCACTTTTCACCTGCCTGTGTATAAATCAGAACCGGTTTCACTGGTGGGATTAGACCCACAACAGATGGCAGTGAGTAGGATGGGCTCAGTGAGAGGAGACCTAGGCAGAAATTGATGAACAGGTTTTGCCAGACTGAAGCTCGGTGCACAGCTCTATTCAGGACCCGTTCTGCTGCCCACTCTGATTTTTGACCTCTTCCAGGGAGCTGAGCGAATTTCCCCTGGACATGAGAGTCAAATTCAACCCCCTGCTTCCTCTTCCCAGGATTAATTACAAGTGAACGCAGGAACCCTGCTGTGCGCTTCGTTCTTCCACTAATTAAGAATCCTGTCAAATAGAAAATAACCACTGCAGAGGGCTTACAACCCTGGTATAGGATTTGTATCTACAGAAATGTCTTGCACTCTAAGGCTTCCTAAAATTAATTGTATTGCTATTATATTCTGCTTTTTCTTCAAACATTTGCTCTACATCTATAAATCCTCAGCCATGGCTTGCATCATTCAGGCTGGTTTACAGCAGAGCAGACTGAAGGCTAAATGCTCTTATGCCATTCTGCTATCACTTTGCTCAGCTGTAAATGGCAGCCTGCAGCACAAAACAGGCCTTTACTCCCCTTATGGTCATTCACAAAACATCACAGTTCCTTTGGAAAAAGCAAAACAGTCCTGCTCTGGACGCCATCCAGAGGCCGTTCAGAGCACACAAAGCATGCATTTGCCTCATGGGGTCAGATGGTTTCTCATCCGCCTCAGACAGCAGCCAACATCAGCTGCTGCAGAAGAAACAAGGTGGGCAGTTGTGGAGTACCCTACCCAGAGAAGAACAAGCTTTATAATCTCATAAGGTAGGGGCTGCTTTATGCCTTGAAGCATGAAAATCCATTTCAAATTCAGTTGCTTCTAAATCAAGCCGTGCCTCATGCCTGTGCTGACTTTAACAGCTCATCTGAGACTGCTACAGGGAAATCCAGGCCTACAACTGAGTGAGCAGGGCTTAGGACCCAAACTGTCAGGAAGAACATGAGTAGAGTCTCATAGATGAGGCAGAAGACACAGTGGCTCAGCCAGGTCCCTGTAATCCCATTTGTGATGCTGCGTCAAACAAAATAAGGGTACCTTCAGTTGCAGTTATAAAAGATTCATTTCCCCCCTTTCATTTAAGGCTTAATGTCAATGTAGATGGTTTCATAAAACTGTTTTTAAGAGGAAAAAAAAACAACGGTGTTCCAACGAGATAGAAAGCTGGAGCCTCTCACCTCTCTAAGCTCACAGTATGAAAGACAGGGAACAGGAGAAGAGTAAGAAAAACAGAGGAATCTTGATTTTTCCTCCAAACTGGGTTAAGTATGTTCAGGGAAAGCAACAATTGCAACACAGTGCTCGTTAACACCAACTCGTGGCAGGGACTCTCTGTACAGCTGATTAGGTACCTGGGGTCTCACAACACAATTCCAGTAGCACTGCTTTCAGAGCTGGTTTGCAGAGTGTATTCATTTCTTTCCCTCCACAGCATCAGCTGAGTTCATCCAGTTCCTATTCTCATTCTGTTCGCAGTGCCAGGACAGGATGGACCCACTGACTCCTGTCCCAGTGAGGCTGGGGCTCCCAGTCCATCTGATTTGCTGTTTATTTCCTAGTTCTCCCAGGCAGGAGCAGATCCAAGCAGCTGTCGCTCCTTCTAGCTGCTGGATCCAATAAGGCTGTTCCTTTTCTTTGTGGCCCCATGGGAATGGCAGGTTCTGTGTACAAACAAGATGCCACCAAAGTGTTTCCATTTGCCAGACTATTGCTTGTCTTTGTAAAGTCTGCAGACCTACACCATCCTTACTGAGCAAATGCTGGCTGCCCGAAAGACAAACCCAAATGACCACTGAAGGCGCTAAAAAAGGAAATCATTTAAAACAAGGCTGATTAAAGGGAAGAAACTATTCTTCCAAGGAGAAATGGATTGCTTTCAGCTGCCTTTAGTGCTGAGCATTGCCTGCGATGAGAACCAAACACCAGTTGCCTGGTACTGCACGCATTTTGGAGGCACTTCATCAGCCATCGCTTCAGCTTCTCCCTGGATGTGAGTGCAAAACAAAGCTACAGCTTCTGCTCCTCCTGGCTGGGTGATTTTCCCTTCAGCTGTGCCGTTTGGAGGCTAACAAGGCTGCTCTTCATCCAGACCTAAAAGCTGAAACACCTTTTTACTACATCCACTGGGAAGCCTTCCCACAGCCATGGTTGCATAAACAATACCTGCCAAATCTCCCCTTATTAAAGGGTCTGGAGAAGGGAGGAAATATCAGAATCCAATTATTTGGCATAGGACCCTAGAGAGTGCATCTCAAAGTGCAAGAAATACGTGTGGCTGCATTAGACCAACCTGTCTGACTTCTACAGCAATTCATAAGCCAGCCACTGGGTTAGGTCAATACGTGGGCTGTAAATTGAAGATTAGCAATTGTCCCAAGCAACACTAGAGCCAAACCTCTGGAGAACCAATGCAGCTGCTTTAACAACAAACCCCCTCTCTTTAGAAAATGCTATTTCATTCACTTCCATCATGAAAACCACAACCAACTTTGAGGACAAACAGCCCAACAGGAGTTGTCCACCAGACCTGCATGGACAAAGAGGTTCAGACCTCCCAGAAACTGAGAACATGGACAGATGAAAGCCCAGTTGCCCCAAATTTATCAAAAGTATTTTGAAGAGTTGGATTTCACAATCCAAATGGGCTCCTTCCAACTTGGGATATTCTATGATTTGCAATGCCTAATGTTCAGTTGAGACTTAAACTCACACATAATTTTGTTGCCTACCTTCAAACCCTACAAACGACTACAGATGTGGTAGGAATAGAAGCTCAGGGGGGTGTTTGGGTTCACAGCTCCAACTTTCCATCACAGCCACCCAATCCCCCTGCTGCGTGTGCTGCAAGACAGCTGTTCTTTCACAGCTCAGAAATATCTCGCTTCCCCCTGCCAAAGGGAACTAACAGCTGCCTCTGAACGTGATGAAGCTAACGGGAATGAGTGATTCTGTTAGAAACGCTGTAAGCAAGCAGGCTCTGAATGCACAGCTCTGATCTACAATGGGATCAGCACAGCCTGGCCAGTGCGTGCACCCGGCACAAGCAGAGGCTGAAGTGATAACCTGTGATTAACAGAGGCTGAAATGATAACTTGTGATTAACGGAGGCTGTGGGATTCACCTCCAGAGCCCCCAGGAAAAGGTCACTGTTTGGAACACCTCCAGAGCCGCAGCATTCCTTTTTTTTTCCATGGAGGATTTATGAAATGCCACTACGCTTTAGTGAACCATTTTTCTCCTGACTACATTTGTCCCTTCAGCCTGACGAGAGCTCACGAAGTCCCCTGCGAGTTCACTCTGTCCTTTAATTATGAAGACGATCCCTAAATACCTCAGTGGGAGCTGAGCGTCCCTGCCAGGGAAGAGGCAGCTCAACCCGAGAAGATGCAACCTGGAGAGACCGGGACCTCCCGACGGGGAATCCTTTGGGATTCCTGCACGGAACGTGGGGCATTACGCCGGTGGGGGCGCAACCGAGCGTGGGTTTGACCCACCCGCGGGGCTCTTCCCTCGTCCCCGCAGCCCGGCGACATCCTGCTGCGTCCCCACTAGGGGGAGCGACAAACCCGTCCCCTGCGAGCCCACGACTCGTCCTTGGGGTGAGCAGACGCGGGGAGGTGGGAATGGGGCTGAGGGAGCTGGAGGGGATGGGGAAGGAGAGGGAGAGCCCCGGGAAGGCGAAAATCATAGAACGGCTTAGGTTGGATGGGATCTTAAAGACCAAATGAAATGAGAGAGGAAGGAGGGGTGAAAGAGCAGCAGGGAAAGGGCTGGTGGGGAAATTTGTGCTGTCCCCTTCTCCAGTTCTGGTCCACATCAAGGACAGGGACTAGTTGGTATGCTGGCCTAAAAGGAGAGCAAAGGAGAAGGGTCAGGGATAGGGGGGAGGGATGAGGCCGGGAAGAGGATAAGCCATGGATGGAGCTGCTCCTCCCAGCGGGGCTATGGGAGCTCCTCTAGGGCTCAGCAAAGATCCCAGCTCTGCCACGAGCCACTGGGCCAGGAAGGACACAGCCTGAGCAGGGGGAGATCAGAGCAGTTTGGGATGCTGCTCCTAATGCCAGAAATAGTATCCCAAAAAATTATGGTGACAAGAGCAAAAACCTCAGGGCTTCCATTGGAGTGTTACGGAGAAAGATCCCAGCAGCTGCAATGGTCCAGGAACAGAGCAGGAGGGAAGGAAGAGAAAAAGGAAAGGAAGTGATGCTCCAGCTGCAGCCAGGGCTGCTCTAGACCTGAAGACAGCACTTGGCTAATTAAAACCTGCCCAGGGAGTGATAATTAATCTGGCTAATGAGCACCAGGCATGGGAATTACTGCCTGGCTCACTTTCCAGCTGGAATAGCCCGAACCTGGTCTGTATCATCACCAGGGTATCACTGTGCTATTCTTTCCCCTGGGGTCTCATACCTACCTGCAGGGCTCCTAAGGGCCCCTGAGCTTCCTCTGCTTCATCCTCACAGTCCTGGCAAGTGTGGGCAAAGGAGGACCAAAGCAGTCCAGCAGAGATGCAGACTCCAGTGTACCCAACTGGTTATAGGGATCAAGCACAGCTGGAATCTGCAGTAGTGTGGGGACCCCAGTGTACCCCAGCCCTGGATGGGCAAACAGGATGCTCTGGTCCAAGAAACCCAACTCACCTTCCCTGCAGCCTGCACTAGGCTGGTTTTAGGTAAAAGAAAACAGAGGTCCTGGGACAGAGGTGCAACGAGGCTGATTTCAGCAGCACCGGGAGCTTCTCCTGTGCTAGCAGGAGGCATGAGTGGCCTCAGCGACTGCCCAGAGCCCTCACATGCCTTCTGCCCAGCCCTGTGGGTGGGGATGGGGTGGGAAGGAGCCCCTGACCTTGCCCCAGGCACACATCTTGCCTGGCCGTGGAGCAGACGGGCAATGCCAGGACTGGCAGGCACTGCAGCAGGAGCACGGCCAGGGGGTTATTAATAACCTGCTGAGTCAGGGGGGGCTCTTGGGTTTCAGGATCACAAGATACAGGCACCAAGTGGCTCAGATGCATTCCCCCCCAATTCCTACCTTCTACATTGACAGGGACAACTGGGAAGCCTGGTGGGGGCTGATGTCGGAGCTGGGTGCTCTCAGGCGTCGCACTGCCTGCAGGGCTGCCCAGCCCCATCCTGGTGGTCCAGGGCACCCCAAGAGAGGGGCACACAGCTGCTGGGACATGTTTGGATCACCAACTCATCATTCAGCCCCATGAACTACAGCAGGAAGTGGCAACTGGAGCCCTACTGCCTGTCAGTATAACTGGATCACATTGTAGGAAGACAAATGAGCACCACGTCCTTTGCCTGCAGTCCTGCTTCCCTCTAGGGTCCGCTCTTCAGCCCCCAAATAGGCTGTGATGGGGCTGCTGTTCTGCTGCCATCCAAAGGTATGGAGCCAGGGACATTACAAAGCACAAGGAGAACATGGAAGATCTTGCAGACACACACATCACTCTGTCTAATTGAAAGAGTTTTGCAGAGGATAAAAGCTGCAGGTTAGAGGTCAGATGTCCCAGAAAGTCCCTTGTCTCATCCCGGCTGCCACAATGTCACCTGTGCTTCTGCTGAAGCCCTCAGCCCTGTGACGTGGGCAGGCTGAGCTCTGCTCTGGGATGGCAATTCCTTCTGCTTCGCAATGGAAAAGCGGTCAGTGATGTGGAACTGATTAACTTTCCGAAGCAGCGGCCCGTGGCAGCTGTGTGTATTGCCAAGGTGCAGTTTCTCCAGAGGCTGCTGTGTGCCTGGAGCAGCAGAAGCAACCTGAGCCTGAGCAGTGCTCCTGGCACCCAGCATCACCATCTCTATTTCCACCCAGGACAGGACCAAAATACCCCGTCGCGCCCCTCCGCAGCAGCTGCTGGGGACATCACACTGACAGCACGGGCTTTCCCTGTCCCTTCTGCTGTCACAGCGCTCAGCCCCCGGCGCCTGCAATTGCTACTGCTGTCGCTGCCACTTGCAGTGGCTGAAAGAAGTGAAGTGCTGTGGCTCTGCTGCATTCTGCATCCCCGGAGAGGCCTCGTTCTGTGGTGTTGGGCTGTCTGAGCGGCTAAGCCCAGCTCATTCCAATTAGCCCGATAGCTCTCCACTCTGTCTACCTTTATGGACGTGTTAGCATCGTACTGCTTCTTGCTCTGAGCCTGCATGGAGGGGCAAGCAGGAGCAGCATGGCGCTATGCAGATATGGCATTAACCCTCGCCGTGTCCCTCGCTCAGTGCTGAGCAGACAAACACAGATAAGCCATATCAGAGGGACCAAGCGACCACATGCAGCCGGGAGCAGCCCACTGTGTCAACCCACGGGCTGGCAAGGAGCGCACACCTTTGGTTTTAAACAAATGTTTTGCACTTCAGGAGATGTCTTTAGATAGATAAAAGATGGGAAAGCCCTGAAATCTTGCAGTCTTGTGGGTCTCCTTCCTAAATGGGCGCTGCCTCCCAGCAGGGCCTGTCTGTAGGTCCATGTACCTCACTTGGATTGTTACAACCATTTACCATTTCGACGCATTCCAGCACTTAAATAAGCTCCTTGAGAGGGAGAGATAAGGTATCAGCTTTCCTGTTCATCTTGCCAGTCTGTCTGCAGCAGATAAGCATGTTGGGCAGCAGGAAAAAGGTTATCTAGAAAGGAAACGGAGCAACGGCCACTGTTATTACAGGAGGCTTTGAAAAAAGGAATGCCACCAGGAATCCCACAGCCCGACAAGCCCTTCCCGGTGGGACGTGATTGATGGTTGGAGCCCAGCTGCCTTCCTCCCAGCCACAGGCATCCTCCCATCGACCCTGTGCTCCCACGGGCAGAGTGCCCCAAACCTGTTGTTTTCCCTTGTTTCCTCCTGCCCTGCACCTGCTACAAAGCTTGGGGTTGCTGTAGCATCCCTCATGTCCTTGGGAACTTCTCTTCCACCTATCACAGAGCAGTAGGAGGGGGAAGGGATTCTGGACAACCCCCAGCCTTTCTAAACCTGTGTATCTGCTTGGGACAGGGCAGCTTAGCCATGCTGGGGGGGTTCATTTAATTTTGCCAGCTCCCTCCTGCCTGCCTCCCAAGCCATTCCCTCCGTGTGCTCCCCTATTTCACTGATTCCCATTAATCTGTGTTTTACATAACCCCTGGCGTGTGCTTGCCACAAAGGCTATACATTGCCGTGCTATTAATACGCATGTTTAGGTTTAGGATTTAAAGCAAATAAAACCCTCTTGCAGCCCAGGGAAGCAAACCATGACAAACAAGCACTGGCAGCTCGGAGGTGCAAATCCCAGCGGGGACAGAGCATCCTCACAGGGCACCTGCACCCAGATGGCAGCAGCAGGTTCCTTTACACCGCGTGTGTAACTATTGCACAGCTCTTCAGCTGGAGAAAAACACCACTGAACGCCCGGAGCACGTTGGTCTCTGGGCAAGTGTTTCACCAGCATCCATCACTGCAGCTCTCAGCTCCAGCTTCATTGCTCTTATTTTAATTAATCTCTGCAGGTCTGGCTTTTCAGCTCTGCAGAAGCCTGCTGGTCCTGGGAGGAGCTGAGAAAGCAGAGAGGGCCCCAGAGATGATAGTGGGGGAAAGGGGACTCAGCAAGGACAGGGTGGTTTTGGGAGGGGAGAGAGCCAGAAATTCAGCTGTTAGAAATACTTAAAGCAGTTGAGATCCCAGCGCAGTGCCCAGGTCCCCACATCCATCCATCCATCCCTACCCACCCAGAAGCTCAGAGTAACCACAGTGCAGAATGTAACCGTACCCCCGAGGTGCGATCCCACTCACCCTGCGCCCACTGAGCCAATTTGTTTCAGTGCTGCAATTAGCGCTTCAAGCACGGCCAAGCTCTAATTCCTCCCAGCCAGAGGGGCTCCCCCTGCTCAGCACCAGGGCTTTGCCTCACTTCGGGGGCTGAAGGAGCATCTCCCCCCTCACGGCTGCTCAGGCTGCAAGAGGTTAAGGATTTTATACAACTCCTACGATTAACTTTCCCTAAATCTGCAATTCTTCCCTGCCTTCTATTTTTATAAAAAGAAAAGGGGGGGGGGATGGTATTTACATGGGATTTCACTCCAATAATGAAATAAATGTGATCAGCTGAGGGATTCTTAATCCGCTTTGACTCTCGCATCCTGGGGAATGACCGCGGGGATCTCTGCTGACACCGATCCCAGCGAGGCGGGGAGCAAAGCACCCTCTGTGCCTGCCCAGCCCTGCATGGAGCACAGGGTTGGGAAGCACTGAGCGCTCCCTTACCCGAAGGACATTACCTTGGGTTGACGCTGGAGAGAAAACCCCTTTGGTCACCTGCTCACCCACAGCCACCGGCCGTGTCTCCGTTTCAGGTTCCCTGGCTCTGCAGTGTATGCCTGTGGAAAAGGAAGGAGCCCTCCTGTGGCTTTAGGCTTTGCCCCGTATATTCAATCTGTAGCCTGGGAATGACACAGTTATCACTTCAATGTAAAAACTCAACTGACAGTCAGTCACGCAGCTGATCTCCCTGACTGGGAGACAGGTCTCTGAGCAGGAGATTCTTCAGAGTCTGCAGCTGCTGGGGGACTGGTTAAGCCTATGGGTCCCTTTGTCACCCCAGAGAGAATAAAAGGGATAAACTAGAGCCACAACCCCACTATCACAGAGAGATCTTGTGTGACAGCCTTCCTAATGCTCCCGAGCCCTCAAATCCACAAACCCTCTCCCTGGGTGCCAGCCAGCACCTGCGCTTCCCTGCCCATTACAGCCTTGCCCAGAGGGCTGTCACTCTGGGGCTGCAGAGAAGAGCCCCTGGCGCTGCTGGGCAGCCCTGCCGTGGGAAGGATGTGTCCCACTGCAATCCCACTCATCACAGAGGTCACCAATGCACAAAGTGTTCAAATAAATCACATGCATCGGCAGGGGAGCGGGAGCTGGACACCCCAGCTGTGATTCCCACATATGCCCACAGCTATAATCCAGATTTGCTACTTTCCTAGGCACCTCGTACATTTTTTTTTTCTAATTATAATCCCTTTTTGCTGCTGAGCACAATCAGCTTTAGGATGTGGGGAGGAGCTGCCCATGAATGCAATTGCTGCAGCTCCCCGAGCTGCGTGAGCGCACACGATGCTGACAGCAGCCCCCTGGGCCCCTGCTTCCCCCCATGAGGCTTTCTCCTAATTCATCTGTTAGGTGAACTGAAAGCGGAAGATGCTCAGAGCCACCTGGCTGCAGCCCCCCTGGGGAAGAATTGCTCCTTCCCAAATCTCTTATGGCTGAATTTGGGGGCCTCAGGGAAAGCACTCGTATTCCTGAAGATGCTCCAACTATTGGATGCATCCCCGTCCCCATACACCCTCAGGGAGGGAGAAACACTCCTGGGGATGGAGCCTGGCTTTAGGGACAGCTGCACTGCTCTCCTTGGGACAGGCAGGAGCCCAGGGCTGGGAGGCAGAAATGGCATCCACAAAGCTCAAAGCCCAGGGAGATTTCCCTTCTCTTCATGCTGCTGTATCCTCCTAACACTCAGGATCCATCCCTGTGGGTGCAGCACAGGGTGCTGAATCCCTCCCAGCTCTCAGCACAACCCACAGCAGGGTGGATGAGCGGTATCCCCAGCCTGGAAGCCGGTCTGCCTGAGCTCTGAGGACACATGAGGACACGGTGGTGGTGGTGGGGGGGCAGCCCCGTGGCTGTTCCCTGCCATCCCTCACCGTTGCCATAGTGACAGAAGCCGGATTTCACCGCAGCGATGCTGGTACCCTGGGCACAGCGGGGAGAAGCACACCAGGCAGGCTCAGCATCAGCCATGCACCCATGCTGTGCCTCCCCGAAACCTCCATGCAGTGAGCATCAGGCTCTTGGGGCACTTGGAACCGGACCCTTCCTCTGGATCAGCAGGATGCTGTTCCTTAAAGGATACGGAGCCCTCTGCAATTCCCACTCACGGGCTGCAGCCTCAGTGCAGTGCTCTGTACTGATTTCCCAGCTGGAGACACCTGCCAGGGATAGATTTGTTCATTTATCATCTTTTTGTATTAATTATCAGAGAGCAACAAATGTTAGCAACCTACAACAGTCATTACCTGCACGCTGCCTCCTCGTCCACCTGCCCTGGAGAAATAGATGCTCCCCAGGGTGCTGGGATGGATGGGAGCTCAGGATCTGATTGCTGCCTGGCATTGCAAGCCAGGGGGGTCCTATTCAGCTGGGACAGCCAGGAGGACAGGCACATCTGCAGAAACATCCAGCCAGGAAAATGCTACATCCAGTAGTGCCTACCGTCATCCACCAAACAACAAACTCTGCTCTAAAGAGAGGGAAACTACCAACAGTGGGAAGGTTTCATGCAAAATGGGGTTTTCTTTTAGCTATGGCTGTGACCTGGGCAGGGAACAGCTGGTTTTCAAGGAGGAAAGCAGCAGCAATAACAGAAAGCAACAGCACTGTGTTGGTGAATCACAATCCACATTCAGCCCATCAGGATGCTCCACAGAGATCAATTAGCTCCGCCTTGCAGTTGAGGAAGGTCAGGAGTGCCCTCCTTGTTTCACATCAGGTGAGACACAGATGCATTCAGGATTTTCCTCTGCAATCAGGTTAGGGCTGAGCCAGCAGCCTGGTCCCCACCTCCCGCCGCCCTGCTGGGTGCACCAGAAAGCATCCAGGGCTGCAAGGGACTTACCTTGGGCACTGCCATCTATAGCATTATTTGGCAGGAGTAGAAACTCATAGCTGCAAAGAGGTAAGAAAAAAAAAGTAGTGCATGTAGACCTGCTTTGTGAACTCACCACAGTCCAACACAACGCCCCCTGCCAGGGCCAAGATGGGCAGCAGTATTTGCCACTTACCAGGCAAAAAAACCCAACCCACACACCCAAGGTGAGCACAAACCTCAGAGCCTCCCCAAGCTGCCCTCCGTCCCTTCCCTCAGCAGAAGAACCAAGCCAGGCAGGATTTTCACCATTATTTATTATCTGGGAAATGCCAGCAGTGTCCTGACTCTGCATAAGACACGGTCGCTTGGCTTGCAAAAAGAAAAAGCACTGTGGCCAAAATCCTTTAGCCTCCAGAAGGTTGACAGATGAGTCCTCAGGAAGCTCTCAGGCACTGCCCACGCTGAGGACAAACCCAGGTGAGAGGTGAACCATCCCAGTGAGGCAGGTGGAGCTCATTTCTCTCACCTGTGAAGCTTAATGTGACTGCTGTCCAAATACAGTTTGAGAACGTGGCCAACAAATGGGGATGGCCATTGGGTGCTAAAACCCAATCCATTGCGAGAGACTTTCTTTTCCAGGCAGGGAAGCAACATTAAAAAACACCACTACTTATGGAAGTTACAACTGCTTCCAACAAACAATAGGTAAAAAATACCAGGAGGGGGGACTCAAAGTATCTGCTGGTTTTGGATGGAAAGGCATCGAGTCCCCCGCGCTCACCAGATGGATATCAACATCTGACACGTGTTGGAAGACATCCATATCAACTCCACCAGCCTGAACTGCAGGTAGCCGAACACGAAGCCGGAGAGGACGTCTGTGATGTGGTGCCGACCGATCATGACCCGGGAAAAGCCAACACAGAAAGCCCAAAGGACCAGCAGGATGCGGAGTGGGATGGCCAGGACCAGGTGGTTGAGTAGGAACTTGGAGAGCATGGCGGCACGGCTGGCGTGCCCGGCTGGGAACGCGTAGGTGTCCATGGTCAGGTAGTCCAAGAGCCCGGGGCTGATGTCATACGGACCCTTGCGCTTGGCCAACTTCTGCAGCCCGGCCACGATCATGATGTCCAACAGCAGGGCTGCAAAATGAGGCAGAGGCAGAAGTCAAGGGCAGTTTGCAACGCTGAGCGCACAAAGGTCATCGCTGTCCTCAAAGCAAGGCTCAGATTCAGTTCTAGCCCATCAGCTGCAGGTCACCCAGCTGGCAGCTGACCTCCCAGCTGAGCACCTTTAGCACCACCTAAACCACAGAGCTCTCTCAGCACCAAATGACCTTCCAAACTGCTCTGGAGCAAAACCCATCTGTACTTTATCCTCTTTCCCTTCATCCCATCCCTCTAGCACCAGCCAATGCTCCTGGCATTTCTACTTCCCAGCCAAACTCCTGCTTTTTCTTCCCAGACAAAGGTGATGCCAGGGCAATCCAAGGGGGTGTAGGTGTGCACATGGAGATGGTCAGAGCAGAGGTGCTTTAATAACCCTTTCATTCAGGGGATGAATAAAATGGACCTTCAGCACTGCTAGGTTAGATATTCATCAAACAGTGACCAGAAAGCAGAAAGCCTCAGTCTCTCGAGGTTGTTGTTCTGAAGGCATGCTGGCATCAGAACTGGGGGGGGTCATTTGCTGTTAAAAGTAAAAAAAAAAATAAGAGCCAAACCCAAGTGTGCTCCATCGGGTGCTTTTCTGCACTTCCCCCTACGCTTTCTGTTCCCTCCATGATGAGGAAGCAGCCTCAGCAGCCTGCCCAGCCCCAGCTGGGGGTGCAACCAGCACCCATCCGTCTGCAATGTGCACACACAGCTGTCCCTACAGCAGACACACACACACACACCCTTCAGGCCGAGAGGAGTGGAGGTTGGAGGGGACAGAACCACAGGAGGGAACCTGGGGGCACTGACTGAGCAGAGCAACAGACACTTGGGGCTGTTGGGTGTGCAGTGATGAGGGCAGAGAGGTGAGATTAGAGGAGCAGGAACCGTAGTTTTAAGCCTTTTCTGCCACGCACATACAGGCAGCATTGAGTTGAAAGCAGCAAAGCCACCAAGGGAAGGGTTTGATCCTGCCCATTACTTCTTCTTTTTTCTTAGATCCAGAATTTTCCCTTTAGCCTGCTTTAAGAGAAGCACCGCAAGCCCATCCAGTCACAGAAAGCACTGCTAACATCCAAAGCCTCCTTCCAGCACAAACCCAACAAGCGAGCCCTGCCCATCTGCGGCAATTCCAGCATCAGAGATCACCTTGGTAAAGTAAATAGCCAACATCTGGCATCAGATGCACAGTAATGAGCTGAAAGCAAGCCCCCTGGGCAGACATTTTATATCTATTAATAAGAGAAGGAAAACAATTATCTGCCTCACTCCTACCGCCACATGTTAGGAGCCCATTAGAAGCAAAACTTGCGCAGGCAGAGCACGTGGACAAACCCATAGCACTGCCTTAGCAAAACCAAGTCGACCTCAGCCCTCTCCCCAGAGGGAAGCTGGTGCAGCTGATGTCCTGTCCCTGCCAGGTCCCCTCTGTCCCAGCCCAAGCTGCAGTGACAGCAGGGTGAAGGGCTGTGCTTGCTGCCCATGGGCATCACCTGCCCGTGTTGGAGCCAGGCAGCATCTCCTGGGGACCGACCGGGCTCCAGCTGAGATGTTTACAGAGATGTTCACATAAATATCAAAACCACAGCTGAAAACTAGCCTGGGTGCAGTGCTGGAGGGTAGAAAACCAGGAGGAAGCCAAAAAAGCCTTTGGCTTCATCAGTTCCCGCAGCCCTGATCCACATGACATGGTGCACATGGGGCTGATTGCTATGCCCAGGCACGTGGCAGAGAAAAAAGGGGGTTCAGTGGGAGCAGTGTGCCCATCCCCTGCCTGTTTTAGGGCAGGGCAAGCCAGGCGGCAGCTCAGTGCCCAGTGCTCCCTAAGCCAGCAGCACTTTGACCCCTGTCCCACTGTGCCAGAGGCCACGTGTAGGGCCCAGGCTGGCTCTGAAGGTGCTTTGTTTCCCAGATGAGCCAACTTCAGGCACATGGGATCATAGAATCGCTCAGGTTGGAAAAGGCCTTCAAGATCATCAAGTCCAACCACAGCCCAATGTATGGCTGTATGACAAACAAGTATTGGATTAGGAGAAATTATGCTGTTACAAAGTAGAAGTGAAATAAAGATCTTACCCGTGTCCTGGGCTTGCAGAAAGGGGCCCAGAGGGAGGATCTCCAGATAGAGCTCCTTCTCCTGGGGAGTCAGCCCTTCAATGGAGTCTCTGTGGGGTGCAGCCAGGCTCCACCCCTTCTGGTCACTCAGGTGAAACTGCATTCACCTGTGCCCCTGCAGCTGACTCAGCACTCACCTCAGGTGGTCAATCAGAGGTTCAGGCCGTGATTCAACAGTTCCCATACAGCCCAACCACACTCCCCTAACTCTAACAACCCACACGTCACCCTCCCTTGGAAACAGTTCCTTTTGATCCACAATTAGAGTCCCCCCAACATTTGCTTTGAACTGTAGCTGTTCAGTTAGTACATACAAGCCCTATCCTACCGCTTCTGTGAGGAGCTTCCCAAACCTCCTGCAGGCATGAGGCTCCCTGACCTGGAAAAAGAGCCATTTGCAGCCTTGGCCAGTTGACACTAATGAAAGATGCAGGTTTCAGAGCATCGTCACCCTCGCTCCAGAGGAGCCAGATGAGCTCCACTCCTCCGGAAGAGAACTCCTCTCCTGCATTTTCTTCCCCAAACGTGACGCTGTGAGGTGCAGGAACTGACAGCAGGCACAGATGGCACCACACGGTTAACCACTGAATCAGACGCCGTGGTGTTTTGGGTAGGGGGTGTTTTGGCTGAACGAGCAGCAGAGGGTTCTGGCCTCGGAGTGAAAGGCACGCCGGGCGAAGTGGCCACGGGGAAGTGAAAGAACGGCAGAAATCAGCACTGTGCAATGAATTCCAACATCCGGTGGCCGATCCCATCACTATTCTGCCTGGGCCCTGCTGCCCGCTCAGCATCTCTGCTCCTGCTGCTCATCTGCTGCACCTCCGCTGCTTCTGCTCCTGCCGAGGAGCTGGGGACGAAGCTGCTCACCCATCCTAAGGATGCCCGGTGGGGCAGAGCCCTGCTCAGCCCTGCTCAGCCCTCCGCAGCAGCCAGCAGCTCGTGTCCCTGCCCAGAGGGGCAATGGGAAGCTGCTCGGCAGTGACAGACACGAGCATGACTCATTTCCCTTGTTTATTCCTCCTCTTCCCATTCAGCAACCCTCGCACTTCTTTTCTCTTTCAACCCGCATTCAGACTGGGGAATATTTTGCCTGCTCGGTTTTAAGCTTCCTGCAGTTCCCCGAAGGTTTCACACAGGGATTCGGGGCTCACCCCATATCCAGCACCGAACAACCAGGGCCTGACCTCAGTGCTGACCACGGGGGCTGCTCAGCCCTGGATCTAAAAGAGACCTTGCACTGATCCATGGAAATATCCCCTGCGTCTGCTGCAGCCACAGCAAAATGGGCCCCAGCCTGTCACCAACTGTCCTCTACACGCAGGGACACTGCAGGCTGCACGTCTGCCCTGCAGTGAACAGAATGCACTTGCCATAAAGCACGCAGGAGAGGAAGGGAAGGGGGCAGGGAGCCGGGCACCGCTTGCTGCTCGGAGCTGCCTGAGCTCACCCAGGGGTATGGGGTAAGGATGGCACCTACCGAAAGACCAAGGGCAGGAAAATGATGGGCAGATCAGCAGCTGGACGTGACGAAGAGGAATATTTAATGTGAGGCTGGACCTGTGAGTGGATGGATGCAGGGAGTGGATGGGGGCTGGGAGCGTTCCTGAGCAGGGAACACACACAGGGTGCCAGCCCTTGGGCTGCTCTCTCGTCTGCTGAAATGCTATCTGCCCTGTCTAGCTCCGAAAATCCCCAGCCTCGCAGTGGGAAAATGAAAGGGAAAAAATAGACACATCTGGCCCCAAACCATCTCTGGGGCTCTCAGCTTAGCAAGCTCTGCTGCGTCCGGACTGATCCATCTGCCAGTGCAGCTCCCTGTCCTCTCTGCTGGGTCTGGGCTGCTGAGCCCCGAGGCTCAGCGGGATGAGTTTGTCTGTACTGCCTGGGCATTTAATCTGCTCGGTGACCTTTAGCAGCAGCGGGCTGTACGAGCTGAATTTTCACTGCACAGATTCCAAAGGCAAGCAGCTCCATGCACAGAGTCCTTATGTACGGCTAGAGGAGGGTCAGCAGAGCCTTGAGAGACCCGGGGAAGGCATTTCTTTCTCCATTTCCCCCCTAACCCACCACTTTCCTGGCAGTTTTCTCTTGTGTGGAGGCTGCATGATGGACCTCAGACTTCTCTCTGTATGTATTTATAAATACATATATACAGGGCTCAGGATAAAGTCACCGTTCTGCAGGGCACTGTGCCTCAGAGTGTTATGGCTTTGTTCCCAATTGGAACATCCACGAGGAGAGCATGGACTGAATTCTTGCTGACCTCCAGGCCTGGAGAAATGGCCCTGGCCTCCCCTCCTTTCCTCCTCCTATGGCAAACAATCCATCCTCAGCCTGCTGTGCTGCTCCCCATGGCGTGCCCACAGCACAGCTTTCCCTGATGGTGATAAATGCTGGATGACAGCACCAAAGAGCCGACCCACCTGCCAGCAGCAGGATGCGGAGCCAGCTGGTGATGGGTGAGGGCTATGGCCCGTGTCACTGTGACCAGAGCAATCACCAGGCTTTCGACCAGAGCAGAACCAGGTATTTCAAACCAAGCACGATCGTGCGCAAGCATTAACCAACCAGATATCCTCCTGCATCCGGGGCATGCAGCTGGACCACAGCTAACCACACAGCGTGCCAGTTCTGCTCTAAACACAACAGGTGCACCTCACCGAAAGCACCACTTTGGGTAGATCACCATATTCCATCCCCCCCCTACTCTAAGAAGGTGTCCAGATCTGGAAAGACCATCAGTCTAACGAGATCGGTCTGCTTAGCTTAATGAATAGGAGGTGAAGAGGTGACTTGAGCACTGTCCAAAATATTGAAAGGCAGAAGGGATGCTGGATAAAAGAGCTATTCAGCCG